>PQWD01004847.1:0-107920 GCA_019425675.1 Leucinodes orbonalis | reverse complement strand
TTGCGCAAAATTGAGAGACCTATGCCCGAACTATGATAGGTTAAAGAGCTCCAAACACAATAGAAAATCAATGATTCTGTTGGAAATATTGAAATATATGTCTGTGGCGGTTTAAGTGGTTACCACCTAAAAGTATCATCATCATCAGCTCATTAAACGTCCCCACCGAGGGCACGAGCCTACCCGTATAGGGTGTTAGGCCTTAGTCGTCCACGCGGGCCCAGTGCGGATTGGACGACTTCACACACAACCTTCGAATCTCTTCGCAGGCGTGCATGAAGGGTTTCCTCACGATGTTCCTTCACACGTAAGAGCGTCGCGATAACGTACATATATTTTCGAAAATTTGAAAATACATTGTAGTGTCGGGATTTGAACCTCAGCCCTCCCGGTAGGAAGGCGACAATCCACACCATTAGCCACCGACGCTCACCCACTAAAAGTATACCGGTAATTTTAAAATAACCCATTGCAATGATGACATATATGACACATAATGACCGTCGCAATACCTCACATGACGTGAATAAATATTATTTAAGAAAGAACTGTACATACATACGTGATTTACTAGCATATTAATTGATTTTCTATCACTTATCATCTCGAAAATGAACTAAAATAAGTTTCGACAGAGTTCAAAGCAAGCCGCGCAAGGCAGCTCGATCCATGCTGATAACTTGTTAGTGAGTCTCTCTTTGTTATTACAGCGTGAAGTTTAAAGTCCTAAGTTTCGTGAGCCACTTGGTGGTATTCGTAAGTTCGGAATTACTAGACTAAAAGTGACAGGTAATGTAGTAATTAGAAACTGTATGATGACATTCCAAAATTAGTTTTGTGAAGTACCGTAAGGGTACCTCTTAGTGAAGTAAAAACTTGTCAAAATTTAAGTTCAATTAATTATTGGTCTAAATCAATGTTTAATTCGACACACGGCTAAGCAAGGAGTAGTTATTTAAGAAGGTGTAATTGTCACACCTTATATATGTCTTCTTAAACTTTCTTATTTGAATAGAAAAGTATCTCTTTTCTAATCTACTACACAAAGGGAAATGTAAAGCTTAATATATATTTCCTACGTATAATGCGAAAAAATATATAATAAATAGAAACAAAGTAAGAATATATACAGTATAGAAAATGATCCAAACACTCGTACACGAATATACAGAAATCTGCCGTCGATCTTTGTAAAGTACGAACATTCGTTCCATGCAACCTCAACTGACGTTCAGTCCGCAAACCAAACATATCGACACGCTAACCGCATAAAGGAGCAAGGCCTCTAAAATAGCAATAAAACAACTAACATAAAAACAGAAATGGGTGAGCTTGCTCGGGCCTAGGGCTGTCACTTTGTTTGAGTCATACTTAAATTAATAAATATCCACTGATATACACATTACACGCAGCGCCATCTAGTCCCAAACTAAGCATTAGGTTATAAAGGATTTAGGCAACGGGTAAATATACTTCCACTTATTGTCAATTCTGAAGGACCTCGTAGTGTTTTATTCAAAATCGGTCAACCCAAAATTATAGCTGGGCCAATAGCAATTTCTCATATTTAGTAAGGAGGTATACTAGGTGGTAAACTCGTACGAACTCATCTAGGTAGGTACCACCGCAGTGCCAGATATCGTTCCGTGAAAGTGTTTTGCATTTCTATGTTTTGGGATGAGAGCACTGTAGCTAGTGAAATTACCGGGTATAAGAGACCTTACATTTGTTTCGGGTGTGGGGCGCAGTGCGGAACTGATGGAAAATAATAACTGTTAATCAGTTGTGGGTCTTAATCCATACCGCTATAAAGTTAAAGTCAAAGTCAAAAAACATTTATTTCAAATTAGGCTTACAAAAGCACTTACATTTTGGTTAGGCGTATCATTTAAAAGCCGGTGAGCTTCCTGATCGGCCTGTGCACTTTGAAGATAAGATAAGATCAAGGTTATTATGATAAACGGCATAGGCACATTCTTCCTTAGGCTGTAGCTTATCAGAAATGACAAATTATAAAAACCCCAGTTCTGGAAAACCTAAAACAAACTTAGTAAGTGTGGTTAAGGAGGCTACCCTGCGATGGGAGGTGTCTTAACAATCTTAAAGTTAAACATTGGGCTAGCATAAAATAGGACTCCAAACCTGCAAGTCGATCGCGTTATTTTAAAACGAAACGTTTCGATAATAATATGAGTGTATATTCGGTAGTGCTATAATAATATGGTTCAGTTTTGTCTGAACTAGCTGTCAAATGATTAGCGCGATATGAAATTGACCAAAAAGTTGTATTTCGGTCCAAGTACTATATTAACGTTATTGCTGTTCAAAGTTAGCGCGATCGGCCTGCAGGCCGATTTTGTTAATAGTCCCATATTTGATATCCAAAACTTTTTAAGCGATATAATCAAAGCATTCTTTACAAATCCTCTTAAATTATCTGCCAATTAAAAAGATTACGGTTGACCTCTATGATGGCTCCCTTGCGATCTCATTAGAATGTCAAAGAATCCCTAGGTGGCAACCCTACTCATGCAAAAACCGTTGTGAGCGTCTTAGATATAAAACGACGTATGTACAGACCCGTGGAGGCAGTTCGCACCTGTCACCATATGCTAATGCGGCCCGGGTAAGAAGGTTCACCGAGTATAATGGGGTGAAATAAGTGAGAATTTACGGGAAATATTACCGAAGTGAATTAACGATAAACGTAGAATATAATCCTTTCCATTAGTTGGTATTAATTTTTAACTATGCTTATGAAGAATTTGGATTTTCAGGTAATAAAAACTCATTTATTTATTATTAAATATCTCTTTTCTTTTCGGGAATTCATAAACTTATATTACCTACTGAAGATCTCCATATAAATCTTCAATATAAATATGTATAGCTACTGATAATCATATTTCGACAAAAAAAAAATCATATAATTAACTTATGGTGTGTATATTGGCGTAGGCATATTAAAAGTTAATTTATTATATATGCCATGAATGCGGCCATATACCAGCGACCTATCTTCCTAGGGAGGGCCGAGGTTCGCATCCCGCTCTAGGAAAAAATGGCACAGGATACGGTGGAGCATTCCTTGACAACATGTTCGTCGTGGTCATTGCAACGGCGGACCTTAGTGTTAGTGATTGGAGGGGATTTATTGCTTCCTACCCCAGTTGAATGATACATGAGGGTGAAAGAGCATGTAAGGCTGTTGCCTCCTTAAAGTTAGTTAGAAGTAGTACCACTAATAGGCAATCGTGGACACAAGATTTGGCAAAAATAATCCATTTTGAAATTGCTTATTATACACCCGCACCGAGGGTCACGAGCCTACCCGTAAGGGTGTATAGGCCTTAGTCTTCCCCGTGGGCCCAGTGCGGATTGGCCGACTTCACGCACAAGTTTTGAATTTCTTCGTAGGCTGGCGCAGGTTTCCTCACGCTGTTTTCCTTCACCATAAGAGCGTCGGATAATCATACATATAATTTCGAAATTAGATTGGTACGCGGCGGGATTTGATCCTGCACCCTCCAGGTCGGAAGGCAGCAGTTCACACCAATGAGCCACTGAATAATTTGATGATAAATTCAAAGTATTTTTTGACAAATTTGACACCTTTCAGATAGCTATTAGTAACAAACCTATGTCCAGTAGTGGACTGCAGTAGGTTGAAGAGAGAGAGAGATAGCTATTAGTAACAAATATTGTCCGCTTGGCGCTTTTTCTAGAAAACTCGTGTCGCATAGTAACTTTAGAATTGTGACTAATCCATCTTATTATTTGGCAAATGGTAGAGAAAGTTAACTTATGTGAAAGGCTTCGTGCTCTACAACACCTGCTGCGCAAATGGAATATTTCACAAAAGATTGGCAAAGAACGATTTGCGAATTTACGTAATGGTATGAAAGTTAAAAATGGCTTGCTTACCAAATGTTCTGTGAAGGTTAAAGCTGTAGGATATTGTAATATAAAGGGATTTATTACAGTGAAAGCTATGTTCATGTCACTAGTACATAACATTCACTTACTATTTTCTAGGTATGTTCACGAATATTATATTAAAGGTGAAGTAAAAAATCTATCAATGTAATCAGGCACACACATCGCTATTTACCAGAATTAAACTGGTACTCAATCTACATCCTCATCAGCCTATAACAGCCCATTCCAGGACACAGGCTTTCCCGTATAGCATAGCTATAGGGTGATTATAGGAGGGAGCGTCGGTGGCTCAGTGGTGTAGACTGTCACCTTCCTACCAGGAGGGCTGAGGTTCAAATCCCGACACGTACCAATGTATTTTCGTCTTCGTCTTTCACAATTTGGTCTTCTAGTGATATAGGAACTGAGTATCTCCGGATCACGCAGTGATGAACGCTCAGACGGCTGGACCACGTAGTTGCTAGTTTTATCAGTATTTAAGAAATAACCAATTCTGTACAGGGTAATCAAAACGCTCGACCGACGGTAAGTGATACGCCTGACTATGACAGAACGGCATGCGCCCGACACCAGAGACAGCAGATATTAGGTCTCTTGTACTCGTTAACTTTACTAGCTACAGTGTCCTCATCTGAAACACAAAAGTGCATAACACTCCTTTTTCACAAGATGATATCAGGCTCTGCTTTGGTACCTATCTAGACGACTCAAATTATACAAATATATTCAATAAAAAGTTAAGTATAAAAATATTGTATAATTCTGTATTAAACACAAGTATAAAGTTTAATACTTTTATAACTAATATTACTAATTAACTAAACTTTTTTTCAACTAACTAAACTCAAAACTTAATAATTATCAGTTATCAAAACTTAAAAACAAATTTTTTCGCTTAAAGTTTTCAAAGAAATTTGATTAACAGCTTTCTCGTGTTTGAAATTATATTAACTTTATACTATAAATTTGCTATTTCTGCAAATTACTAATGAATAACGGTTATTTGTAATAATTTATTTTTTATTCATATCTCTTGAACTAAATTTGCGTTGATTCAGTCTTAACATTAGATGTGGGTGAGTGGTGGGTTCAAACCCTATGGGGAGACCTATCCCAGTTGCAGAACTTTCAACTAACCAGGCTAACTCACCAGATTGTTGAAAAATAAAGATGATTCGGTTCATCGGCAGGCATGTCAAGCAGTTTATCTCAGCTACTATATAAGAACCATCATCAGCTCATTATACGTCCCCGCTGAGGGGCACGAGCATACCCGTAAAGGCCTTAGTCGTCCATGCGAGCCCAGTGCGGATTGGCCAACTTCACGCACAACCTTTGTACCAAGCTTCCGCAGGTTTCATCACAGTTTTCCTTCACCGTAAGAGCTCTGATAACGTACATTAATTTGAAAACCCATTGGAACGTGGCGGGATTTGAACCTTTCTCCTCCCGATCGAAAGGCAACAATACAACCATTGATCCACCGACGCTCTGAGTATACGTATTACGAAAATATACTTGCCTGTAACTGGTATACAAAATAATAATGCACGACCTATTTGGGTTGCGGTTGAGAGGTCGGCACCAAGGGTTCCGGTTCATCCCCGGCAGTACAAACATTTGTGCATGAACATGTCTGTTTGTAATGGTCTGGTGTTTTCTATGTATAATATGTACTGTATTTACAAAGAAATGTATATGTATGTTTATTCCGTTGTTAAGTACCCCAGGGCTAGATGGCGCTGTGTGAATGTCAGTAGATATTTATTTATTATTTAATCTTAGTGAGAATCAATTAATAAAATAAAAGTAATTGATATAATATGCTTTAAGAACAACACTACATCACCATATCATTATTAATATATCTAGTCAAAAATTCATCATACATTTTAAATAATAGAATATAAACGACTAACCAAAAAAAGATGTAAATTAAGTAAATCAAGCCTTTGAAAAATATTCACCTACCAGACATTACACGCGCCGCCATTATTCTGATTGTTCAAGGCAAAACATCCGTATGGGCTTCGCAATGTCGACGATTCATTGATTTATAGCAGAAAACATGCGTTGATAGAAACCATTGAGGTGGAATAATGTACGCAATAACCCAGCAAAAACAGCTATACGAACTTTTTCTCGCACCTCGCGAACATAAATCTTCAAAGCACGGATGTACATTGTGTCAAATATTTATAGTGTATTCGCGCTTCTGCACGATGTTTTTTATATGACGACAGCCTTTCAGCAAAGCCTAATGCGGTAACGGTGCAGAACTGGGAACCCTTGGTTTGAACCTGAACGCAAAAGACGAGGTGTTAATAATAAGTTTGATGGGTCTGTGTGCATGTGTCTCTGTTCTCTGTTTGAGTGTGTGTGTGTGTGTGTGCGTATGTGGTGAAGTGTGGGTGCGAGTGTGGTGTGTGTGTGTGAGTGATGTGTGCGTGTGTGTGTGTGTGTGCGCGCGCGTACGCCTGTTCGAGTATGTAGCTACGGAATGTACTGATTTCAATTTTGTTTATAAATGTGAAAATTAAGCTGAGTTTTTCCACCTCAGACATGCTTGCGATTTAACCAGAGAGTAGTAAGAGTAAAATACAATAGTGACCCGCCAATCTGCAAAGCGAGCGTGTGGTAACGACGACTTCCAATCGAGAGGGCGCAGGTTCGAATCCCGACAAGTACCGTGATTTCGAATTTTCGAAATTATATGTACGTAATACGACGCTCTTACTGTGAAGAAAAACATCGTGAGTAAACCTACGCAGGCCTGCAAAAAGATTCTTCCTCGATAGGGACGTTTAATGAGCTGATGATGATGATGATTATATTTCTGAACTCCTCACAGTCTGGGGTCAAATAGTTGCCCGGTTCTTCGAAAGGCATGTTTGAGTTGAATTCAACAGTGCAAAGATAATTGTTCGCAAGAATCTTTGTTTATTTATCGGTCCTTAATTTTTATATTGTTATTTTTAATAATAAATTTTATGAACTCACCTTTTAAAGCCATTGTTGGTAACAAAGTAATTGCCTGTAGCAACCAAAACCAAGTCCTTTCGATCCACATCCTAGCCTGTTCACTGTTCACCCACTGGTCGTCATAGTTTAGTATTGAACACTGCTACCTAAACCATCACAGCGTGTAACGTTTTAAAAGGGTTTCATTTGCGTCCAATCACTCTGTCGACGTCGTGCTTCCCGATTCCGCTGCAATGCATTTTGTTATTTATTCGATTGTATACCCGTGAATATAGGCAGTGTAAAACTCTATCGGGGATTTGTTAGTGTTCGCTTTTGACGTGGCAATGTAATTGGTTTGTACGGAAATATTTTTACATGGTTACAAAGTTATATAGAATTACAAAGTTTTTTTATCGGTTATAACAAAAAAAAACTTTTTTTGTGTTCCATTAGATATTTTATAAGATAAAATTAATGAAAACAAAAAAACGGATTGAAATAAGTGAAATGGATAAACATTTTTTAGTAAAATTTTGGATTTAATTCCATTTTTGTATTTTTTGTTTTATTGGAGCAGATTGTTTATATTTGAGTACAAGTAACTTTAGATTTCTATAATAGATCATGATTTTACATAACGTTCCAAAAATACTGACATGTTTCATGAACGAGGTATATTTGTATCTTAATAATTGGGTTTTAGGGTATTTGATTTTTGAATAGGATACTGATATATGATAGGACACTGATATCTTTAATCATTATTATTTATTTTTAATTAAATAAAATATTCACATTATCTTGCATACTATCCAAAATAAGTCTGTGGCAGTCTCTTCTTATGCAATACTGTTTAATTCTAAACCCCTTTATAATAGATTAAAGTTATTCAAGTATATAATAATGATGTTTATAGATTAGTCTTGTCTTATACCAAATGATCTGCAACACTCTTTTGTTTACAAAAACCCTGAATAAATTTGCCTCATTAACATTATTAAGGTTTTCATTCAAAATTAAATGATTCGCTTCTTCAAGGGCTTCTTTGCTTTGCAAATTATCTGTAAACACAAGTTGAAAAAATTGACTATCTTGTTAAGGAAAAGGNTTTGTAAAACCGCCCGACGGTCCCACGGTCAGTGTGACCGAGGGACCTGCGCATGCGCCGGACAGTCGCCGCACCGCGCCTGCTTCGCTAGCATGCACCGTGACACACTTCATCTTGCTCATTGACACACCTATCTGGAAAAATAAGAAGTTTTACTTTGATATTCGGTTTCTTTCTACAAGAAGCTTATCTTTCTGTCAGAAATATTTTAAGAGAATTTCATAAAATATTAGAAGCTAGCTTAGGCACGCAACTTTGTCCGTGTGGAATACTTTGGGCTAGCGCTCAATTTAACCCGCTGCTTCGTTTATATAGATGAGTTAAAACTGCGATATCTCCTAAGATATTAATTTAAATTGAATGATATAAAGGACAATATTGTTTAAAGTGTAAGTGTACCTGTTATGAATACCGTTTTTATTTGGATAAGGATTAATATCATATTTATGAAAACGTATTCGCAGAAAATGCATTATTTCAGATTTTTTTCTAGTAAAAATAAGGTTAACATTTTATGCTGTCGCGGAATTTTTCTTTACTTTTTAAAGGGGAACAGCACTGTCATACATGACTTTTGTAACGCGGAGGAAACATTCGCCGATTTTGAAACATTCTTCATTGCTACTCCGTTTCTATTACTCGTAGCATGATGGATTTGTCTAAATATAGCCTGTAATCTTCCTCGATAAATAAGCCATCTGACACTGAAATATTTTTTCAAATCGGACCAGTTCTTGAGATTAGTGCGTTCAAACAAACAAACAATTACATAAGTATAGATTACCACCTCAATTTCATATGATTATCTTGAAAGTTATATTTTGAAGTGAAAATGTATTAAGTTAACTTCTTTTGAAGTTATAAAACATTGTATTCTGTTTGCGTGCCTTTAAATAATACAGTAAATCTTACCTGTATATCCAGTGAAGGGTCGTCAACCATACCAGTTTCGATTTCATTAACTTCGCTGTAGATAAGTCTTGATTCTTCTATATTATCACAGTTACCACACTTCCATATACCACCAATGAGGACTGGTTCATCAGCTGAAATATAACCAAATTATCCATAAACACTTCCTTTAAAGTACTGAGTGTGAACTCAGCTACAAACTTCAAGATAATTTTGGCGGAATGGTGTTATTTGAATGATATTTCTTTACGTTTCATTCGTTTTAATAATGTTCGCACCATCCCATCGGAATACATCATCATCGCCTCATTATACGTCTCCATCGAGGGGCACGAGTCTACTCGTGTGGTATGTATAGGCCTTAGTCATCTGCGGGCCTACTGCGAATTGGTCGACTTCACTCACGACCATTAAATTTCTTCGCAGGCGTGCTCAGGTTCCTCATGATATTTTTCTTCTTCGTAAGAGCGTCGTATAAACGTAAATATAAAATTAAAACTTTGAAAAAAACTTTTAAAAAGAACCACGACGCTCTTACCGGAATACAAACTTAATTTAAACTGCAACTTGTCTGCTGTGTTAAACTCGTTAAAATTTTAATGTCCTTTTATAATTGCTATTGTAACAAGCTATATACGAGTATATGCTTCACATATATCTTTTCGATCCTTAAAAACTGACTTGGAATCCGAGTTTTGCGAAAATTACTTATCAGGCTATCCTAAACTTTAGAATAGTCAGGTAAGTATCACATTGTAAAAACAACAGTCTCACCATCTTCACTTTCACTGCTGACTTCCATTTCATAATTATCACCATTTAATAGATAATTCAGTACAGTGTCAAGCTCAACTTCTTCCTATATACATCAGCATAATAACCCACGCCACACTTAAAATAACAATGCATTTTACTAACATTTTAAATTTCACTTGTTTTTTATATTCTGTCACAAGTAACTTGATACAACTGTTTACTTAATTTCTGCGAGTAGACTTAGTAAGTTGTTCGTGTGTTTAAACTAATTTAATGATATTATATACCTACATCAAATTTATCAGTTTCAATGACCTTTTGTGATACGTAACGTCTTTGGTTACATACAGATAAATTAAATTATTCATTAAATTAATGCGTCCATTGCATAACTGAGATACAAAATAGGATAACAATAATTAACTAATAATTTGATGTCTTATTTACTAATTTTTTTATGAAACTGATGACAAAGATAGCTTAGTTAGCTATTTTATTAACTATGTTTTTTGCGGTGTAGGCATGTAAAGAAGAAGACGAATCACCTGGTGGTGGTTTGGCTGTCGCACACAAATAAATTATAAATATCAATTGACATTTACACAGCACCATCTCGCCCCAAACTAAGCATTCGCCTGTAATATGGATGCTAAGCAACGGATACACATACTTATATACTTACTTATACTTATAAATACATACATATTATATGTAGAGAACATCCAGACCAATACAAACAGATATGTTCATGCACACTGTTTGTACTGCCTGTGGATCGAGCCCGGAGCCCTTGGTGTAATAGCCGGTGTCTCAACCATTACACCAGACGGGTCGTCGGTGACTCATTGCTCTGGACTGTTACCATCGGATCTGAAGGGTGCAGGTTCAAATCCCACCACGTACCAAGGTGTTTTTAAAATTATATGTACGTTTATCCAACGCTCTTACTGTGATGGAATAAATCGCGAGGAAACCTACGCACGCCTGCGATGAGATTCAAAGGTTGTGCTCGGCCAATCCGCACTGTGCCCGGAATGTAAATCTTTATTTCTTACGCTACTCAGACACGCTAAGCGTCGACACTTTATTAACCCTATCATCATCATCATCATCAGCTCATTAAACGTCCCCACCGAGGGGCACGAGTATAGGGTGATTAGGCCATAGTCGTCCACGCGGGCCCAGTGCGGATTGGGCGACTTCACAAACAACCTTTGAATCTCTTCGCAGGCGTGCATGAAGGTTTCCTCACGATGTTTTCCTTCACCGTAAGAGCATCGGATAACGTACATATATTTTCGAAAATTCGAAAACACATTGATACGTGTCGGTATTTGAACCTCAGCCCTCCCGGTAGGAAGGCGACAGTCCACACCATTGAGCCACCGATGCTCTATGTTAACCCTATGTTGGTGTAGAATCGTTGTCGTAGTAGACTTTTTGTCGAATTTACCTAATTTCCTAGTAAAGTCATGTCGAACAAATATTTTGTCGGAGTAAAGATATGTATATCTAATGTATTGTCGAAATTGAGCCATGTCGATGTTTTATGTTGACCGAGTTATATTTTGTCGTAAAAAAGTTTGTCGAAATTAAGGTTTGCACTCCTGGGCCCGCATGGTTTTAGTAAGATAATGAATAGGAATAAACTATTATGTATTGAGATACACGAACATCTATTGCAGAGTTCCATAATTCAAAGTACACAATATGACGTTACTTTATTTTGTACAAATATTATTCATGATTGTAACATAAATATTCAAAACCCCTTTTCTCCTTATTTACCTTTCATATTTTAATTTTGTTAACTCATCATAATGTTATGTAAATAGCTCAATGGCCCCAGTGCGTCGACTTATTGCTCTTTTCTCTTTTACGTTTGCATATACACATATACTTAAGTTTTATTTGTCACGTTGACAGACATGCCTTTGGCATTGTTGATGCCATTTAACATCAGATCGTTTGCTCATTTGTGTTTGTTTTCCAGATAAAGATATTAATACATTTAAATTAAGATTATTTGCTTTATATATCATCATCAGCTCATTAAACGTCCCCACCGAGGGGCACGAGCCTACCCGTATAGGGTGATTAGGCCTTAGTCGTCCACGCGGGCCCAGTGCGGATTGGACGACTTCACACACAACCTTTGAATCTCTTCGCAGGCGTGCATGAAGGTTTCCTCACGATGTTTTCCTTCACCGTAAGAGCGTCGGATAACGTACATATATTTTCGAAAATACGTAATGTAATGGTCGAGACGTCACGTCGGCTGCTACACCAAGGGTTCCGAGTTCGATTGAACCGATTCCCGAGCAGTACAAACATTTGTGTGTATGAGCATGTCTGTTTGTAATGGTCTGGGTGTTTTTTATATATACATACTATATATAGAAAACAACATATATATAACATACTTATATATATTTACAAAATGTATATAAGTATGTTTATCCGTATTTAAGTACCCATAATACAGGCTTCCCGCTTAACTTGGGGCTAGATGGCGCTGTGTGAATGTCAGCGGATATTTATTCATTTATTTAATCCTCCGGTGACCTTGCGCAATTGGGTCGTTGTCGTCTAATCGTTGACGCACTTTTTATGAACTGTCTAAAGGTTTCCTAAGGTTTGTCTAAGGTTTAATAGGTTAAAATATATATTTTGTATCAGATTATTAATATGTGACGTCATTACTCACTATCATCAATGGACCTAATATTTATTGGTTTCAGTGTAATTAAAAATACAATATTGCAAATAAACAAAAGTGATCAATGAAACGACATATAAAATAAGGTGTCCTTTTATAAAAATAGGGTTTGGTATTTGATTGCGGATGGTGGAGAATACCGAATTCGTCAATCCATTGCGCCTCGGCGTACTTAGCAACGCTCGTCTAGTCATGGTCACCAGTCTAGAACTCGTCTGCTCCAACTGCCATAGGTCCTGTGATGCTATTCTCCAGCCAACTGCCACTTCAATCTGATGATACGGCGAGCTATATATTTAACTTACGTCCTGTAACGAATAACTTTTTGAGTTTATTCCTGAGAGAGACCTCTGAAGATTGTGAAAAGTTTCAGAAGCTAAATTGAAATTTGAATTACAGCAAGAAAGGAACTTACCAGATAGGAAAAGTAATATTATTATTGCTAAATTAGCTGATACATATTCATAAATTTTTAAGCATATTTAAAAAAAAACACATTTTATTAAATTTAGTCTTTAAAATATAGGATATAAACTTCCATTAAGCCATGAGTGACTTTACGATCATCAAATAAAATTTATAAACATAGCAAAGTAATCATTAGTGCCATGAACGCATTAAAACACGGTCGGAGTCTCGCTAACATCAAAAGTGTGTTACAACTCGGCCAGTTTTTGTATGGAAAACCACACAATAATAAGACGTTTGGCGCACATCTGTCAACAGAACATAGATTAAATTAGGAAAAATCTAAAAGAGTGATAATACTAATTATTATTTAGTACCTATTTGTATTTAAAAAAAATGTATACTGACAATAAATATTTGTCACAATTAAATCATTGATAGCAGCTGTCATCTCGGGGACACATTTTATGTATTCACGACAGTCCGTCCGTATATTTTTAAACGTCTTGATAAACGCCGCTAAAATATGTTCCATTATTTCTGTATAGTTATCAGAGTATAATAGAAACAGCGTATCACATCGCAGAACAATAGACCGAGTCCTGAGGGACTCTGCACAAATAGTGCTGTCTGAGTAAGGCTTAAAATAAACACAAAATTGGTGTGGCTTGCTCTCTGCCACAATCTATGATAGGTGCCTACTTAGGAAATATGTTTTATGGTTAACTCTCCTCCAGTTCTTGGATAATAATTTTTTCTCAAAGCCATCCTTCAAATTGGTTAATTGTTTGTTATTATTTTGGTTTTAACACCCATCAACAATAATCGGGATACAGGCATTTATTTATTAAATTCCATTGACAGTTTGTACATGATGAAATGTATGATGAGACATGAAATTAAAATTGTTCTTATAACCTTATAGATTTTTTTTTCATATTGACTTATTAAAATATTGAAATAAAATCTAATATTTTATTTCAGCAACTTAGTGTAAATAACAATTTTGTTGTGGGAACTTCCTTTTAGGCAATAACGCCTGTAGTGAGAAGAACCGCTCTTTTAACAGCCTGTTACAACACCAAAAACAAACAAACAAAATTAAGGGTTTTTGCGCATAAGTGACGACCCATTTGGTGTTACGGTTGAGAGGTCGGCTCCAAGGGTTCCGGGTTCGATCCCCGGGCAGTATAAACATTTGTGTGCATGAACATATCTGTTTGTAATGGTCTGGGTGTTTTCTATGTATAATATGTATGTATTTACAAAAAAATATAAGTTTATTTATCCGTTGTTTAATACCCATAATACAGGCTTCACGCTTAACTTGCGGCTAGATGGCGCTGTGTGAATGTCAGTGGATATTTATATTTTTTTTATAAGTACTTATCTGTTCAAACCCCATGCTATAAGATTAAATGAATTGTTGAAATAGTACTATTATGTTTAGTTATTTTAAGTCACCTTGTAACAAATGTAGCGCCAAGTCATCTGCGACTATCTGCTGAGGTTTCCTTGCTTATCGCTGTAAAAAACATTGTGGTTCCCTTTTCCTTAGCTTAGGGGACAGTGTACTTGGATTAATAAAGTAGTTAGTTTCTAAGGAATAGATCGAATCCATAAGATGGTATTATGTAAATATTCTGAAGCACGGATGGACTGAGATGAAAATGTTTGTTTAGTTAGCTTATGACTGACCACTGCGGTAATTTCTCGGCCTTCATTAAATTTAATTACTGACAGTACGATACCATTACGATACTTTTCAATGCAAACAAAACGCTATAAGTTTGGTAATCCGGTACTAGGGTTTAAAATGGTTATTTTATAGTAGAGTGAATTGTCTTATGGTGTTACTAATTAAAAAACTACTTCTCTTGGGTCAAAGTAAGAGCTCGATAAACGTACATAAAAATTTGAATAAGCCAAAACACGCAGGGTCAAATTCCGCCATGTACAAACAATTGGTACTTTTCGAGAATTGACCCTGCACCCTCATTCATTTCCTTAATGACTTAAAATGAGTGCCTATAAAATAGTATAGCCCCGGGTCTAACTAAGACTGCTTGGTGTACGAAGAGATCATTTATCACGGCTTATCGCGGTCTCCCTTACGGAAACACGCAGCCGGTGTCCTTTGCATCGTAACCTTGAAGTGAAAAGCGGAAGGTATTCGATACGACAAACAAACATTTAGCAGAAAACTACTGTGTATGATAATAATAATAAAAAAACATTACAATTCATGATTCTGATATCCGATCGAGACCTGTATCTGCTATAAACTCAGTTATTTCTATAATTTTGAAATGAATATAAATCTTTTTTTTACTTTATTCGTAATTGCCCGCGTAATTATATAAAAGTATCTTATACCGCATTAAAAAAAATATTATAAATATCTTATACAGAATCACATTACATCAATTATCTGCAAATATAAATATCATCAAAATAGGTTCAGCTTTTACATTAATTGTCCGAAACAGAGGCAAAACAAAAAAAATCGTATATACTAGTACTTTTACTTGGTGTTTAGTAAAGTACCACATACAGACACGAAATATATTTGTATAGATTGCTTTTAAATATTTTATCTGATACTGTAACTAACGTAACTTAAAGGGTCCATCAGACCAAGGTGGCAGTTTTGATAAATTAACTTTATCAATTTAGTTTATTTTTTGATTCTTTGTTTTTATTTGTTTGTGTTTTTCAATATTAGAGCAGGTAATTAAAAATATTATGGTCATGAACTACGCAGCAATAGGCAGTTCAACATAAATTATGTATGTCATTAAACCATATTTACGTTAACAATTAATCCGGATGTACCCGAACAGGATATCCGTGCTGACCTGGAATCCGGATGGATAACCAATTCGGATGGTTACAAATCAACCTATCATTATGCATAGTTTTATTTTTACAAAATAATATTGTTTACTTAGTTAGATTTAAATATTATTAATTTAAGGGCGTCGATGGCTGAATGTTGTGGACTGTTGCCTTCCAATCGGGAGAGCGCAGGTTCAAATCCCGCCATGTACCAATGTATTTTGGGATGGACGACTAAGGCCTGTGGGGCTTAGTTCATGGGTGGGGTCGCATAATGATAATAACATTTGTACTATGTAATTTACACCGACCGAAAAATATTAAAGAACCCATTATTAGCTATGTTACAGGCGTGTTTTTTTATGTAACGAAGTGAACAGGACGGTCAGGACGCTCGCCTGATAATAATTGATACGCCTGACCATGACAGAGCGGCAATGAAGAAGACCAACAACTGATAACAGTTAAAATTCTCCATCAATGCCGTACTACGCCCGTCACCCGCGACAACAGATGTTAGGTCTCTTATACCCGTTAATTTCACAAGCTACAGTGCCCTCATGCCGAAACACAAATAATAATAATAATAAAATCATTTATTTGCAAGAATATGGTTACAATTTGGTGTTCATTTCAATACAATTCCAACATACTCAGTCGAAAATTCGACGTGCAAAAGTTTTAGTAGAAAATGTATATAACTGTCTTAATATTTTTTACATGAATAATAATTTATTTAAAATTTTAAACATTCATATCTAATATAATATATCATATATTTTTTTTTATTATTTAAAACCATTAATTTGAATTTAAATCATGATGTCAAGAATTAATATTATATAATTTATGTCAAATCCTATCTTTAAAAAAATCGTCAATTTTATAATACATTTTATCAATAAGAAACTTATGTAAACTATGCATTGCAAAAGTGCATAACACTCCTGTTTCACACGACGATATCTGGCACTGCGGTGGTACCTACCTAGTCGATTCAGTATCGAGTTGCTTCGCAAATTAAGCAAAAAGCGTTCGCCAACCGAACAAGCTAGCCGTTTCTCAAGCGTGACTGTGCCCACATGATAAGAATGTTTACTTTATTTATTTACTAGGCAAGACAAAGTCCCTGTGAATTATTGTGTGCTAAGCACATTTCTATTTCTCCGAAATCACAACGTTTTGTCCACTCAAGTGTGTGCTGTCAATGTTTGCTACACAAACAAAACGTAGATACAATGCGAACATTCGATAATTCAATATTGGATGCGTGAATTGTCACAGTTTGCTGATTTTATAGATTGGTTATATACTTATTTACCAGGTGGTAGAGTCGGTGGAGTAGCGTCGGTGGCTCAATGGTGTGGACTGTTGCCTTGCTACCAGGAGGGCGCAGGTTCAAATCCTGCCACGTACCAATATGATTTTGAAATTACAGTACGTTCATCCGACGCTCTAATGGTGAAGAAAAACATCGTAAGGAAACCTGCGTACGCCTGCGAACAGATTCAAAGGTTCTGTCTGAAGTCGGCCAATCCGCACTAGACCCGCGTGGACGACGGCTTATACACAATTTACGGGTAGGCTCGTGCCCCTCGGTGGGGACGTTTAATGAGCTGATGTTGATGATAAGAGTCGGTATTGAGTCGTCTAAGTAGGTGCTACCGCAGTACCATATATCGTCCTGTTAAATAGGAGTGCTTTGCACTTCTGTGTTTCGGAATGAGGGCACTGTAGCTAGTAAAACCTACTCTACCACCTCGATTTACCCTCGGAGCTAAAATCAACAGTCCGACCTTTGACTATGCCAGCCCAGCTGGAAATCGTAAACAATAATTTCCAGATGCAGGGCAAATGTTGACTCGCCCTGATTGGCCACAGGCCGCTGGAAATACTGCGGCGAATTGCGATTCTCTGTGGAGCGATTTTATAGAATCTCCTAATTAAGATTCAAAGGGATTTTAATTTGAAGCCTTTTCCTTTTCAATAATAAAAAAAGTCAAAATATACTATTTAACTAGATAGTTATGCTTGAATTTAATTATAATAACCAATATACCATTCAGCGTTGGGCCCGTGGGGTAGGTTACAGGCCAGTTTATCCAAGGTTATGTTGTTTTGCTGGGGCCACACTAACGGTAAATGACATTAATTATGACGAGAACGAGAATTACCACTTAATGCTTATCGCGTTAAGGTTAGCGTTAAACCAAAGTAACTGCTAGTAACCACGCAGACGGAGTCGTGGGAAATAGCTAGTTAATATAATAAAGTCCCGTAGAAAAACGCAGCTGGATGAGAAAAGCGGATGATCGGGATATCTGTCGCAAAATTGGGGTGACCTATGTCCAGCAGTGGACTGCGATAGGTTGAATAGAATAGGGTAGAAAAACGTAACCTAAATTCGTCATGTTGAGCAAGCAGCAGACGCGACGCGTGGTGCCGCTTTACTTTATTTTTCTAAAAAAATGTGTTTTCGATAATAAAAGTAGCCTTTTTTTCTTATACATCAGCTACCTGCCAATAAAAAGTCCCGTCCTCTAATCTGTCCAGCCATTTCAATGATTACCCGGAACAGACAGACAGACAGTCAAACATTTATTAAAGTGTTTTACTGCCGAATGTTCCATGTTATTCTGGCGAATGTACCATATAATATTATAATATATTCATTGGTGTGGACTGTCGCCTTCCTACCGGTACTGAGGTTCAAATCCGAGACGTATGGATGGATTCGAATTTTCCAAAATATATGTACGTTATCCGACGCTCTTACGGTGAAGGAAAACATCGTGATGAAACCTTCATGCACGCCTGCGAAGAGATTCGAAGATTGTGTGTGAAGCCGTCTAATCCGCACTGGGCCCGCGGTGGACGACTAAGGCTTAATCACCCAATACGGGTAGGCTCTTGTCTCGTGTGGGACGTTTAATGAGCTGATGATGATGAAAAAAATATTTTTTTCAATATTTCAAACAGACGCTCCAATTTCATTTATTTGTATAGATGTAATATTAAGTAAAAAAAGCATTAGATACCTTTTCCCATTAAGTCACTGATTTAAAATTGTACCTACATATAGGTAAGCGGGATTTGAAAACTGTTACATGTTACAAAGGCTTTGAAAACAGTCACATATGTTTCAAAGCTAGAACATTCGAAGCCTATTCATTCAACATACATTTGTACCTACACGTTGTTCAGAAAACAAAACAGGCTTTTGTGGCGAATATTATTTTAGAGCGAGCTCTCTATTGTCATTGCTGGGACTTGTTTCTGCTTTGACACTTATTTTGTATCATTTGTATGCAAGCAATAAGTGAACAGAACGTAAAGTATGTAGTAAGTTTTAATTATAATTACAAAAAATAAATAAATAAAGTTGAAGTGGCAGTGGGCTGGTCATGTATGTAGCAGAACCGATGGCTGCAGCAGACGAGCTCTGGAATGGAGACTGTGTCTTGGTAAGCGTAGCGTAAGACACCCTCTGACCCGGTGGACCAACGACTTGGGAAAGGTAGCTGGTGAAGGCTGGATGAGAAAAGCGGAGTACGGGAATCTGGCGCAAAAGGGAAAGACCTATGTCCAGCCGTGGACGGCGATAGGTTGAAGAAAGAGAGATTATTTAGAGAAGCTATATGTGGCTTAAAGAAAGTTTATAATCCAAGATTACTCCAAGATATTTTACTGAGAAAAATAAAGTATTTCAATTCATTTTATAAATCCATAAGCATGGGTAATACAGGGTTGTTAATAATAATAGGAACTGCCAATCATTTTAAGGCATATGAACTTAAAATGTATAATAATATTAGACATAACTATAGAAGACACTCCAACCAAGGCGAAGTTTATATTATTAATTATAGTTTGAAGAGTAGTGTATGTAAGCTATGTGCATTTTGTCATGATTTTCATTAATGTGCCCTTACAGGAACAGCACATGAAATGTAGATAAATAAATAAAGAATAATAAAACGTGCCTTAATTTTAATTCAAAACACATTAACAGATTTAAAGTCCAATTACATAAATTCCTTATAAAATTTATGTAATATTCAATTAATGAATTTATGGAAGACAAGAGTAATGTTAATTACATTTTACATTATTTCACTTTTTTTTAACATGTTTTACTAATTTGACACCAACGTTGTTTTTGATGTAACAAAGACCAATTTTATTTGAGTATTATTAGAATTACTTACGTATTTTGAATGTTATGCTGAAACGTAATTGATTAGTTTTTGACATGTTTTACGAAATGGAAAATAAAATTATATTGACATGATGATGATGATGAGGTATTTTGCATGCAATGAAATGTAATTGATAAGTTGTAATAAATTTATTTTTAAAATAAGTGTTTGTAAAAATATAATCTCAAAATTTGCGCGTCGTGTTATCGATAGAATATGTTGGATTTTAATTGTGTACGATCTTATTGTTACCATTCTGGCAAATAAATATTTATATATAAAATTGGAGTCATCAAATTATAACTAAATTAAAATGGTAAATGAAAGTAGTCTTGGGATAAACGAGTTTATCCTTCTAATCGGTGCGTTTATATATTTACTTTGCAGCGTGTACATCTCCAAGCTATAGAGCAAAAACAAGAAAATATCACAAGTTATTTGAACGCGAGAAGTTTCGGAAGACCTCAACCTGATCGTACCATAAAGCAAACCCGCCGGCAATATGGCCACAGGCATCAAGTTTTACCGCCTTTATTCCCTGCGGTAGATTTAAACATTGCCTCAGTAAATGACACGGAAGTTCTTAACGTTACATTGAGGTCTGAGACCAAATAGATTATGAAATTGAGTCAGTGATCTTATCTTTTATTTATTTATTTATTTAAGGACAACCAACATAACAAACGATGATATCATTCACAATTAAAACTTATTAATACATAACAATCGCTGTTATACTTAAAGGCTGCCACAATGCACTAATGTATGCCTTTTAATATTACTAATTACATAAGTTTTAATTTAATTTATTCTGAAACAAAACTATTTTCCGGACGAAATGCATCTAATAACAAAGATTTAAATTTGCGCAGTGAGAATGACATATCATATTGTACTGGAGTTGTTACAGACGAGCGCGAAAATTGACTAAATTGTGATTGTATTCTGTATAAAATGTTTTGAAGCTTGTTACTTTTAAGTTGTCAACCTATGTATGAGATACACAATAAATAAATTTCACACAGCGCCATCTAGCCCCAAGTTAAGCGTGATGCCTGTATTATGGGTGCTAAACAACGGATAAACATACTTCTATACTTTTTTTTGTAAATACATACATATTATACATAGAAAACACCCAGACCATTACAAACAGACATGTTCATGCACACAAATGTTTGTACTACCCGAGGATCGAACCCGGAACCCTATGGTGTTGCAGCCGACGTCTTAACCGCTACACAAACAAAAAAAGCTTGATTCCTTAGTTTGTACGGGACATATACTTAGAAAAAGGATGGTGAGATAGAAAGACACTGATAATAACTGATAGTTTATTCTGATGAGAAACACGATAACAAGAGACATGGTTCATGGCAATAGTTAAATGGTGGTGTGAGTGAATACGTGCGTCTGGTATGACAGTCGGATAAACTCTAAAATTAACATTATATGAATTTTAGAGTTCATCCGTTCTTTACTATGGTATCTAACTATGGTATCTCTGGATTACCTCCGATTTAACTACGGTATCTCCCCGTGGGTATCGAACCGATGATCCCCAAATACACGATCTAATTAAGCTCAACGCTCAGATCACCAGACCACGGAATTGAGAGTAGAGTTTGTTGCAAACTTGTGACGTAATAATGTTCACGGTATTCCATAGCGTCTTCCAGCTCATCAAATTTATTGATAGATTTACACCATCTAAACTCCAAATAAAAAATTGAAGATTTCACACCAACACCGATCTAAAAATCAATATATTTTCAATTTCAATTTCAAACGTTTATTTCAGGCCGGTAAGACTAACATCAGCACTGTAAATAAAAAACAAGAAAAAGCAGCAACGAAACTTAGTGACTTAAAAAAAAATCATTTGAGTCTCGCAAAGCGGGGATGTGTTTAATCAAGTTATCTTTAGAAGGATAATCTTATTAGTTAAGACGCTTTTACTCGCTCTGCGAATTAGGTCGGCGGATTGTGTTCAAAAGTTACTTTAGTCATCGAATCTCTTGTACCAGGCTATGTAGATATCAATAGCTTCTGATAGTATTTTGAAAATTATTTGGCTATACAAGTACATTTTTATTTATTTATTTGGAAACTCAACAGCATTTTTTAACAATCATGTCCTTAAACAATAAATGTAAACACTTAGCCAATAAAGAGTTTCACTGCAAGCTATGGTAAAAAGTAATTGATGTTTTCGGTAAGGTGATCGCGGCTGACCGAATACAAAACCTATTCGAGATGTCATCAAGTAGACAATAAAAATACAAACTATAAAAATACTAATCATCAAGTTAACAGCCAACAATATGGACAAAAAACGTGAACATAATAGCAAAAGATAATTATAAGAAAGGAGACAAAAAATTTACTCGCATTCAATCATTACTTAGACGTACTCTCAGTTGTGAAATAAATATAAATACGCTTAAAAAACTGTGTTACTCGATTAGATTTCTCTGTTTCTGGCCACATACAACCCCGTGGCATTCAAAAAACGAGTGAAGAAGCTTTTTCTGGGCAAGCTCGCTCCATCTTAGAGCACGTCTCTTCCATTAGGAAAGTCTGTGCTTAAGGGTAAGCCCATCATAAACAATAATATGGGATCTCTTGTGCAATGTGCCTGCAAACCTTCGAGAAAAGAGCTTCATCATCATCAGCTCATTAAACGTCCCACCGAGGGGCACGAGCCTACCCGTATAGGATGGTTAGGCCTTAGTCGTCCACGCGGGCCCAGTGCGGATTGGACGACTTCAACACAACCTTCGAATCTCTTCGCAAGCGTGCATGAAGGTTTCCTCACGATGTTTTCCTTCACCGTATGAGCGTCGGATAACGTACATATATTTTCGAAATTCGAAAAACATTGGTACGTGTCGGGATTTGAACCACAGCCTCCCGGTAGGAAGGTGACAGTCCACATCACTGAGCCACCGACGCTCTACTTACTCTTGCTTAAAAGGCCGGCAACGCATCTTGTAGCTTATTATTAGCGGTGATGCATATGTCTATAGGTGGCAGTATTCACTTTCCATCAGGTGATCTGTCACCTCGTTTGTCCCCTATACTATAAAAAAAAAATTACTCTCTAAAACCGCCGTTATTTGACGAGCACAATTTTAAGTTCAGCTAATAAATAATTTAAATTGTGCACGATTATATACACTATTAGTGATGTTTTATATGCAAAATCCCTTATATAATATCTTTATGATGGTAAATTGGTAAATAGCGATGTAATAGATGATTATCTGATGTGTTTTCCGTTAAACATAGTTTTTCAGTTTTTAATAGAAAAATTGTGTTTGTCAGTTATAAATGCAGTGTATATGTTAAATATTATCGTTAATGAAAATGAAAAGTGTTTATTCAGTTTAGGTCCTTACAGAACACTTATGAAAGTCAGTGACAGTTTTCCACTGAGAAGAAACGTTAAACTTCTATCGTGTAAGTTAACTATTATCATGTTGCCCCATTAATTTTTGTGTTATGTTACAAAGTGTACAGGACGGTCAGGACACTCACCTGATGGTAAGTGGTACGTCTGACCATAACAGTGCGGCATTGATTGAGACCAACAACTAATAAACAGTTATTGTCCATCAATACCGCACTGCGCCCGTCATCCGAGAAACAGATGTTAGGTCTGTTTACCCGGTAATTTTACTAGCTACAGGGCCCATCCCGAAGCACAGAAATGAAAAACAATTCACGGGACGTTACCTGGCACTGCAGTGGTACCTACCTAGACGACTCAGTACCGAGTCTACAACCTCGTAGATTGTCTTTACACACCTCTTTAGTTTACTATTTTTTTAGTACAGGGGCAAACGAGGTGACAGATCACCTGATGGAAAGTGAATACTACTGCCCATGGGTATTTGCAACACAAAGATGCGTTGCCGGCCTTTTAAGAAAGAGCTCTTTGCTCTTTGCTTGAAGGTTTGCTGGTCGAATCTGTCCGGAAAAACCGCATGCGGCAACTCATTCCACAATTTGGTGGTGCGAGGCAGAAAGTTTCTGTTAAAACGCATAGTAGTACTTTGCACACTGTCAAGGTGGTGGGGGTGGTAGAGTTGCCACGTAGATCGATGGCGAAAAGAGGCGGCAGGGATCAGACCGAACAGTTCTCCAGAGCACTCCTCATGGTATATGCGATAGAGAATGCATAATGGAGCTACATCTCTACGCAGTGCCAAGGAGTCAAGCCTAGCCGAAACATCAACGCAATCGATAACTCGAGTTGCTCTTCGCTGAATGCGGTCTAGAGGATGAAGCTGGTACTGGAGAGCCCCTGCCCAAAAATGAGAACAGTATTCCATGAGAGGCCGAACCTGCGCCTTTAATGGCAGGTTTTAAAACTTTTTTAAATTGCGTTATATATTTGCAAGTGGAAATATACCTAAATACATAATGTTCACCTTAGGTATCAGTCATTGAATTCAATCAAGGTATGTTAAAATGTCTGGTTGCTTACATATTATTTTCAAATGTTGCCGTGATTTTTGATCTTTTAGGTGTATCGACAAATTTTGGTACAGAATATGCAATATAAATTAACATTTTACTGCAGAGTTTTAGTAGAATGGTGTTAGACGTTGCTAGTGTTAGTTTTGCATACCATCGTAGCACTGCTTAACTTATAAAAAACACAAATGAATTAATGTTGAGCACGAAGATTATCACAGAATATAATAAAAGATATATAGTTGGTGGGGAAAGTTATCCCAAGTATCAACGAACAAGATGATTCGTTCTTTACAACAAGTACTAACACTGAGTATTGGAATCACGCCGCACTGTAAAAGGTCTCTCAACTTGAGTTACAATGCGATGTCCTTGTTTCTATACAGGTAAGATTAATAATAACTTTATTAATACCACATTACATCAGAAAATCAATTTATAAACATTACGATCATTACACAATCATCAGTTTGAATGTAAGAAGCTGGTGTTTGGAGAAGACTTAAGTCTGTGACAAAAATCACCTGATGAATTAATGTAAAGATTTATTACCATCTGCACTTGACATTATCTTTATGAAGTTATACCGTCATAAAGACATGGGCTGTCTGGCATGGCGGCGGATAACGAAGGATATTTTTAATAGTAATTATATGGTAGGCAAACAAGTAGATAATTCCCCTAAGTAAGATAAATTGCACCTATGGACACCGTCTCTTTTTAGCCTATCGCATTCCACTGCTGGAAATAAGTCTCCTTCATTTTGCGCCAGATACCCCGGTCCTTCGCTTTACTCATCCAGACTCTACCAGTAACCTTTCGCAAGTCGTCAACGCCACTTGCCAAGACGCGGACGCTACTCCCAAATTCGTCTGCTCCAACCATCGGTTCTGCGACATACGTGATCAGCCCACTTCCACTTCAACTTGCTGATCCCACGGGCTATGTCGTTAACTTTAGTTCCCTTACATATAAAATAAAATCATTTCTGATCTTATCCTTAAGAGAGACCCCGACCAATCCCGTGGTCAGTGTCCATGTCTTAACTGTATATGCACGGGTAGGACGCATGGACACCGTTACGGCTCAGGCATTCAGGTAACCCGATACTTTTCATATCAAATACAATCATTACAAACATTATGAAATTTTAGGAATAAAACCACGGGCGTCAATGAAAGTCATCATCAACAGTCTGTCGCTGATTTTTATGCGGGAAAGTCTGTGTTCCTGACGGGAGGCACGGGATTCCTTGGAAAAGTGAGTACAATAATTTATTTATTAGCAGTTGAAATTCATGCATACTATTCTTAGATAAATATACAAAACTTAAGATGACATTTTATAAAACAAATTGCTTGTTTGTATATGATAAAGAAATCGCGGGAGGTTTTAATGGGAAAACATCTATTTTAGGTGTTCATAGAGAAACTACTATACAGTTGTCCGAGTTTGGAAAAAGTTTATATTTTAATAAGAGATAAAAAAGGAGAAACTACGGATCAAAGACTTCGGAGCATGCTGGAAAATCCAGTAAGTAAGAATAAAATACATGATAAACAGAATTTGTAGTTCAAGTGTCAGGTATACGTGACGTAAAGGTTCTATTGAGCTGTAAGGAAGTTATTGAGGAGACCTACTCGTAAGTTACGCTGAACATGTTTTGTTCATGTTAACACAACAAATGTTCATGACGACCATAGAAAAAGGTTGTAAAATTATTTATTAGTTGACTGCTTGAAATAATATTATTTAGTATTTAATCTACAAGCTTAACAAAGACAATAATTTTTCGCATAAACTTATATTAGTAATTAGTAGCCCAGTAAAGTTTCAATATTTCTTCTCATTAAGAAAACAAGGGTGAAAAGTGTACTTTTTACAAAATATAATAACGATGTACGTACTCTCAGCGTTCTTGTTACAATTAAATAACAAATTTCGCATACACTTTATAAAATAAAACCAAACCATAATGTTGACACTTAAATTTTTTCAGATTTTCAAAAGAGTGAAGTCGTCAATGCCCCAGAACTTTAATAAAATAGTGCCCATAGTTGGAGACATCTGTGAGCCTAATTTAGGTATCAAACCTGAAGATGAAGATATTTTAAAAGAAAATGTAATTTCAACTCATTAGTCCAATGAATTTATATTGAACCCAATATTTATTGCTGTCAAAATAATATGTATTTTAATTTCTTTGAAATTAATAAAATCTTCAAGAATTTCGTAAACTAAAACTAAAGACTCTTAGATGAATAAATTAATTTCAGATTTTAAATTAACTTTTATTATTTACAATTTTTGATAACACAAATGTTATCTCGTAAATACTCGTGTTCGGATCACATGTCAAAATTGTATCTTGTAAGGAAGCAATAAATATTGTACTATTATTATTATTGACATTTACAAGAAAAATTCTTTATTCACAGGTATCTGTGGTATTTCATTCGGCTGCTACTATTAAGTTTAATGAACCAATGAAAGTAGCAATGAATATTAATTATGAAGGGACCAAAAAAATTATCAATCTTTGTCAGCAAATCAAGAACTTACACGCAAGTATCTTCCGAATTCATTTTACGCTTAAAAAGCCGTGTCAAACCATCTGTTTAAATCATTCGTTTCTTAAACTTTCGGAACTCCAATCCAACTGGTTTTCTTGACTTTTTTTCATCATACAGACCATCAAGAAGTTAGATCATTTGAACTTCGTTAATATTATGTACTAAGTCTTTCTCCTATATTACTTATATTTTGAAAAAGCATTTGTTCGTTGTATTCAAAATTTCTTATTTCATTGTTGTCTTTTCTAGAGTTTCGTCTACATATCGACGGCTTTTTCGCAAATACACAGCCCAATTTTAAATGAAACTATTTACCCTGCACCGGCTGATGTAAAAGATGTTTACCGTTTTATAGAGGAATATGGGGATAGTACTAAAAAAACCCAGGAATTCATCGGTATGTTTAAACCATTATCAACCTTAAGAAATTTGAGAATTCTTGAACAAATAATGAACACATTTCCCTGCTATGAAGGGCTCCCAATATTTGATTTTTGTGATGCTAGAATATCAGATCACTTTTGATACTGTGGCATAAATTGTGTGGGAAGCTTATTCATGTTCGTTATTTAAATTTGGAGTTGTCTTATACATATATTTTGGTTTTATTTTTAGTAAATATTTATATTCCATTCTTCAAACTTTTTAATTAAATAGTTATGAGACACTATTATGATCTTTGTATCTAAAATCTTTTAAATAAATGGCTTGAGAATTTTGACTTTAATATTCGAACTTTGCTACTATTTACGGCGGGTGGTTGTTAATTCTTACCAATCACATGATGGATCTATGTTGTAATTTATAGCCTCCGCTTTATATCACTCGGATAACTTATGACTAGCGATCCGCCCCGGCTCCGCACGGGTTCAATAATATTATTATGGGCTATTCCTAAGAGATAGACATATACCATCGCAAATTTTCTCTAGACGTTTTCTATGTGTATAACACTTACATAGTACATTACTTTGTGCATATAGCACGCGTGGACGTCTAAGGTTTATCACCTTATACGGGTAGGCTCGTGCCCCTCGATGGGGACGTATAATTAGCTGATGATGATGATATAAATAATAACACAGAAAAATGGAATACTAAAAATTAATCTAATTATTTCCTGGGTACATTATTAAATAAGTCTTCAATTACGCAATGCGGAAATGTATCTCACATCATATAGTTTGTAGGTACGAATATATTTCAGCCCAAGATATTTGTTGCCTCAATACAGGTAACATTTCCGGGGCGATTGAGCATAAAAAGCATATTTCCATAAAGGGCCTAATAGGCATTTCTATGCCCCTTAGTGTTGCAAAGGTTTATGGCTGGCGGTTGCGCTCTCCCCAGTTCTTGCTTTCCAAGAATATCTCCGTTTGTTAAAAGCAAAAAGCTTTTAATTTTCACAGGCGATGTAATTGATCTTTTCGTTGTTGTTTCAGGAAAATATCCGAACACCTATTGCTTTACGAAAGCTTTGAGTGAGGCAGACGTAGCAAACTGCACGGACTTACCAGCTACTATCATACGCCCGTCTTTAGGTAAATGACATTACATATACAGGACCTGGGAATTCGACTGGTGTAGTTATGAAACAATTGTTTAAAATTATGAAAAATAAATTCAAGAGCGATAATGAAGAAGTGTGCATGCTGGAGCGCGCATGTTTGCTAGAGTGCGTGTGTATGTCACCCGGAACGCCCTAAGCCGAGGTTCCTCCTACTCTGGGACGCCCTTAGGCTCGTTGTGTAAATTTTAAGGCTGAGAGCCATCTGCGCTCGCCAATTGCCCGGTGAAGCTGTGAAGGCCATCTGCGGCCAATAGCAGTAGTGAGTTCGACAAAAAAAGTGTGTGTGTGCCATAGAAGTCATTGAGTCCTACACATAGAATTAAGCTAATAAATCCATTTTCAAAAATGAAACCCTTAACCGCCGCTAACTGATATATCCAACAGAAACAACTGGTTTTCTATTGTATCTGGAATCTTAGCGTTATGGTAAATAGCATTTGTGTTATTATTAATAATTCATGTTTTATACTTTTTGTGTGCTTACTCCTCAGTGGGCCCCACGATCAACGATCCTATAGCAGGGTGGTTAGACAACTGGTTCGCTATCACTGGTGTTGTGTTCGATATAGCCAGAGGACTGAACCACTATGCTTTGGGTGACCCGGACAACAAATGTGACGTCACACCCGTTGACCATGTCGCAAATCTCTCTATTATCGCAGCGGCAAAATATAAGAGGTACTTTTATTAGCATTGTTCCCAGTACAAACATTTTTGTGCATAAACATGTCTGTTTTTTTTGTTATTTACAAAAAAAATATATATGTATGTTTATCCGTTGTTTAGTACCGACTTCATATTCATACAGGCTTCACGGGTAACTTGGGGCTAAATGGTGCTGTGTGAATGTCAGTGGTTATTTTTATTTATTATTTATTTAAATGGGAAGTGAAAATGGTTCCAGTTATAGGCTGAGAACAATCTACGTTCTCCACTTGCACAGTGAAACTGCGAAGGCCATCTGAAGCCAACAGCGAAAAGTCTTTGCGAAAAAAATGTATATCCCATGTCATCGATTCAGCGCCATCTAGTCCCAAACTAAGCATTTAGCCTGTAAAACGGTTACGAATTTTATTTTTGTTTTTGTAAATATGTACATACATATTATATATAGAAAACACCCAGACCAAAACAAACAGACATGTTTATGCACACAAATGTTTGTACTGCTCAAGGATCGAAACTGGAACCCTTCCGAGCCTAAAGAAAGAGAGAGATTGGTTGAGCTGTCACCAATGACACTACGTGGGTCGTCACAAAATAAAAAAGGTCTCTTGTCATCGCGATTAACAGGATCGCTGGTGTAAAGGAGCTCTACCACTACCACTTGCCTGGTGTGATATTTAATTACAGTTCAGCTGCTAATATTTTAAATTGTAATCAGCATACGTGTAATACGATTCTAACCTAGAACTAGCAATTATATCGCTTAGTTTAAATAAATAAATATAATAATTAAATATTCACTGACATTCCCACAGGGCCACCTAGCTCTAAGTTAAGCGTGCAGCCTGTAGTATGGGAACTAAACAACGGATAAATATACTTATAAGTATACTTTTTTTTGTAAATACATACATATTATACATAGATAACACCCACACAAAAAAAAAAAACATGTTTATGCACTCAAATGTGTGTACTACCCGGGGATCGTAGCCGACGTCTCAACCATGACACCAAATGGGTGGTCAAATTTCTAAGTAGGGTTGTATTAACTTGTCTCAGGAGGAAGACGGTGCCTGTCTACAACAGCACCACCACGGGATGTAATCCGATGACTTGGCGATCATGTATAGAGGCATTTATGCGAGAAAATCTGATCTATGGGTTTTGTAAGTATTTGTACACATAAACAGATGTTAAATAAAACCGTTATCAATGAATACTCATCAAGTGCGTTGCCAACAAGTAAAGAGAGAGAATAAAATAAATATTGGAAGAAAAATGTAGAGTCCTTGCAGTTTTCGCAACCTACGGGGGCATTGAAGATAATATTTGGTATATTACTCTTTCTTGTATGGAAACTGAAAGGAGTGTTCTTTTTTCTGATGGCTAATAGTCGGATTGTAGCAGGTTTAATTTTAATGACCCCAAAAATCCGTGTTTTTTTTTCGATAATTATTAAAGTTATGAATAAAAATCCACAGAATTTTTAAATTATATATCTCACGATACCAGATAATCTAACTAGAAATGGCTAACTTGCATATTTTTGGAGACATTGCGAAATTGATGCGAACCCTGAAAACGAACGTATAGACAATATACAATAGATCTTCAATGTCAACATCTTCAATGACAAAAGGGGTTCTAGTTCTTCGATACCTTTATAGTCTAAATGGGTAATGTGATCTAATAAATCGTGTGAATGGGGGAATAGTAGGGAAGTAATTTTGTACGATTTTAGTTTAGATGCAGGCTGAATCATCTGAGTGTCTTAAAATAAATATATTTCTGTGCTTTGGAAAGCACGTTCAGATGGCAATCTCGCCTGCTGTTATGGTAGTCGTTAATACCTACGAATCCGCATTGCAATTTTATTTTCCCCGTGTGCTATGCAGTGGGGTTTTGAATTTTGATGATGATTACTAAAGAATTCATGTATGACTTTCTAGTAAATTTAATTACCACTTAAATAAAAAAGATTTTTTTTGAAAATTCGGTAAATATATTGCAAGCCCGAGTCACGGTTTGGCTTCTGCTCCATATTTCAGTGATATTTTGATCTAAATACTTAAAGCAAAATAATTTGTCTTACTTTTTCAGATGAGAGTAAACCTAGTTTGAAATATTACAATTCAAAGTTCCTTTTGAATATGATGACAACATTATTCCAAAAAACACCTGCTTACACAGCCGATATGCTGTTATGGCTAAGTGGTAAAATACCGAGGTATAAAATATATTTTATCATTTAATATTATCTAAGTTTTGATTTAAGGATTCTACACTTGATCAAGAAATCAATTCGCTCGCCTATAATGCCCTCCTAGAACGAGTTCTAGCTGAATAATTTTAATTTGATGAGATAAAAAGTATTAGTAGAATCTAAATTCTCTCGGTATCAAATTAAATATTACCTATTGGTATTTATAATAAAAACATCAGACTAAGTTTTATAAGAAGAAAAGGACAATATCATTCAGGAATGCATTAATGTGTCCACCAGGTTAAGCTGGTAGAAGTCGTTAATACTCATATATAAATAATAAGCTAGGTCCTAGTATACTCCCCTTAGCACCCCATAAACTGCTGAATATATCCGACTTACGTTGTCCATTATAAAGGATGTCATTGTCTATTATAAAGGTATCTCAAATAGTTTCAGAGGCCCTGAACTCCTAAATTGTGCAGTTTATTTAAAAGATGGGAAATGGACACCATGTCAAACGCTTTTGCCAAGTCGCTCTCATTGTGTGAAGTATGAATTTCGTGTGTGTGATTTATCTGTGCGTTTGCGTGCAGAAATATATTTGGAGGAATCATAAAATGCTTGCAAGTTACAAATTTCAAAAACACTGTTTCACATCGGTTTTTGGTGAGGTCGTGGTGATACTCCGGTCGGTCATTTCGCGCACAAGCATAACTCTTCCATACTTGAAATGATATGTTAAGGATTCTACAGTACTTTGGACAACCTTAAGCCTATTAGAAAGTCCGTTAGTGAAATGTGGTTTTGGATGAGTGGTATGATTGAAATATATAAATTATCGACAGACACGTCAAAAATTTCAAAAGAACGGTGGTGGCAAGAGACGGCCTTGCGCCCGCGATGATGGTCAGCCATCAGTTCCACGCGGATAAAGCACGCTCTCTGTACAAATCACTCTCAAAATGTAAGTTCCGTCTTTTAACATCATGACTTTAAATTTCTTACAGCACACATAAAACTGTTTTTAAACTGTTTCAACTGTTTCAACTTTATGGTGTATGAAATGGAATTACGATGTTAGCCATTTAAAATTTCTCGTAGGCTAGAATATATACAAAAATCAATGTTTACTTGAAATTCGGTTATCTTTAGTACGTCAATGAATTGTTTAATGAAAGTGATTATATAACTCCGACTCTCGAAGAACAAACATGGTTCATCTTTTAAAATTTCCAGTGCGAACAATATAATACAACTACATCATTAATAATCTTTTTTTAACATCAAGTTACTCGTATCATAACATTGCTTGACAACACTAATTTAAAATTCATCTCAGCAAAAATTGTTAACTAAGAACCATTACAAAATAGTAGAGAAAAATAATAATTTTCTATTTTCTGGTCTGATTATATAAATGGTGTGTCAAGTATGTTTTTAGCTATGTTAGTCTTGCTCGACCCACTCCATTTATTATGTGCATATCGTTTATATATTGAAGGTTCATTAGCTTACCGAGGCCTAGACATTAAAATATTAGAATACGTAAAGTTTAATAAATCATATAAATTGTTTTTGTAACCAACAGCTGACCAACAAGAGTTCCGTTGCGATCCAGCTGACATTAACTGGGATAAGTATTTTAAAGTATACTTTGACGGGGTTACGGAACATCTACTTCCTAGGCTGATTGCAAAGGAGAGATTGTCCTTCGTACCAAAGAACTTCAGTAACCCCAAAATACTTATTGCCAACTAGTTTTTCTGCATCTGCGTCGATTAAGAGATATTAATGAACAATAATTATTGTAACATTTCATGAGAATATTGATTATTAATTTATAACACCTATGTAATTACAATTTGAAATCGAAAATTGTTATGTATCAAACAAATAAATAAAGTTTTCTAAGGTCTAAAATGTGTTTTATTGGTGATGATCCGAGAAAGAAACTTCATAAACCTAAATTTTAAATAATAAACTTTTGGTTGTAGTTTATGATATCAGATGAATAATCGTTTGGACTGAATTCTATAGGCAACCAATATACTGGGGGGTCACCGCCATCTCTAAAACGGAATTACTATAATGATAGTGGACGGTGGTGGGCTGATTAATAGTCAGTTTGTATCTGAAGTCAAAACCTATTGAATGACTTCGGGATTGACCAGACCAGTTCTGAAAACTTATGCCCAGGATGTAAGCTTTCTAGTATTGAGACTAAGAAAACCGGCATAGGTACATACCTACTTTTTTGAGCCAGAGGTAACATTTCGCCCCAAAATCATTTGAAAGGGAAACAGTACCCTTAATAAGTGTTTAAATAAAGGTGCCGAGGATCGATATCCATCCCAGCTCTTTCAAAAGTGTTAGCAACACATTTGTAAATATCTGGGGATGCTTTTCCTGCTGGAGGATATAACTGGTTCACTAGTACAGGTTTGAGATAACTCGTTACGATCTGTCACGCCAGATTATAGTTTTTGGGAAGGGGCACTGTAAGAATCATCAACTAAAATAATTACTAGATAAGGAACCTAGCATTTTGATCCTTAGGTGAAGTCCGTTATCAACAAACATTGGTTTCTTTCAACATTGCATCTGCTAAAGACATGTCACTTACTATTAGCTGAGCAAATTGATCGTCAAGTCCCACTTGTTTAAAAAAATAATTAAGTTTATCTAAAAAGAAAAATGATTCTTAGGTTCTGCACGTTAAGCCATCGTTGTGGCTACCAAAATAGCAATTGTTTATACGAGAATTAGTCACGCCAGATATCGTAAGGCGTTGTTATCTGTAACCACGGTTGCTCTGTTTGCCCATTAATTTGACATTGACTTCTTGAAAAGATTAATCACCAATCGACGTCAATCCCCCTGATAATTCTTTATAACCATGATATCATTTGTCTACTACAATCACAAGTTAAAAAATGGTACTGTATTCCATTCACTGTGATTACTGTTATATAATACATATGAAGCTATAATTATATAATTAAATATTATAATTAATAAATTATTATTAATAATAATATATTATTATTTTATTTATTTTATTATTTATTATATTATTAATATATAATTATTAATAATATAATTATATATTATAATTATAGTAGCTTTTTACATTGGAATGCAAATAAAAACAGATATAACATGACGACTTATGTAGTGTAATTCGATCAAACTTGGGGCTAGGTGGGGCTGTATGATTGTCAGTGGATATTATCCATACTAATATTATAAATGTGAAAGTATCTCTGTCTGTCTGTTTGTTACGCTTTCACGTCTAAACGACTGAACGGATTTTAATGAAACTTGGCACGTTGATAGTAGGTAACCTAGAATAGATTTTAGGCTACTTTTTGTTCCGTTTTCACCCCCCACTTCCCTGAAATTGGGGTTGGAAGTTTGTATGGAACATTCCGCAATTTTGGTAGTACGACGCTGAAATTTGGTATGCAGACTATTTAGCAGAAACGAAAAAAATATTGCATATTGAAGTTTTGCAAATCGGTCCTTAAAGCCTTAAAAAAGAAAAAGAAGAAGCAGTGTTGTAGTGTTAAAATTATTCTGTTTTCGTTACCAGGAAAGTGGATGGCTCCACTTTCCTGGTAACGAAAACAGAATAATTTTGCTATCCCGAATTTAACGCGGGCGAAGCCGCGGGCATAAGCTAGTTATAAACATAAATAGTCGCTTTTGCACTGCAAAAACGTAAGCAGCTACTCTGACAAAACTCAAATAAGTAGATATCTTAATGTTCGGTCCCCTTTGAGGCATTTGCTCCTTTGAACTGACTTGTCATGCTAATTTTGCCAAGGTTTTCCTAAAACGTGACGAAAAATTCTCAAATTTTGTGTAAAAACTTTAACCTACTCTGTTTTTACTGAAAAAGATTAAACAGCGAATTTCATTTTTCTCCATTGTGTTTGATTAAAACATAACATGTCACAGAATCTGAGATCTCAATGCTACTGTAATGAATTTAGAATTTAGAGAACTTTTTGTTTATTTGGGAGAATAAGAACATGATATATGAGGAAAATTTATATTAGAGAAGGTCATTGCAGTTATGCTATTGATTTAGCTGTGTTCCGGGTTGAAGGCTGCTACAAGCAGTAGAATTACTGAATCATGTGAATCATATTGTTATTTCTAAAAGGTAGCAGCACTTCATCGGTTTGATCTAACCAAGCTAACAAAAATTGGTAGGTATATATTATAAATCGAGGTATATAATAAGCTTAATTAATATACTATTTATACACAAAAATAATTATTAAAAATCGCGTTTAATTATTAAATTTCACTGGAAAATATTTATTTATATATAATAAATATTTTCCAGTGAAATAATCCTACAACGTTATCAAATTAGATCAAAAGAAGTAGAATTTATATAAAAAATTAAACTGTTCTCTGTAAGTATCATTGACTTAAATTTAGATATTGTAAAATATCGTATGAGTATATTGGTTGCTTACCTAATTTTCTCGAAGGTTTTTCAATTGTTGACGTATTTTTTTTGATCTTTCCACTCTAGATGAGTCGGCAAATGATGTTTCTAATGGTTTTGAGTACAAATGTCATATAAAATTTACATTTTACTACAGAGTCTTTGCAGACCATTCAACCGCGTTTGACGTTGTTTGTGTTAGTTAATTATCCAATCGTAACCATTTATAACTAAATAAAAATAATAACTAAGATGTTCAGTTCATTACATCAAGTATCAACATTAAGTATTGGGATCACGCAGCATTGTAAAAAGTCTCTAAATTTGGGTTACAATGCAAGTTCCATATTGCTATACAGGTAAGATTACTGTTTAGGCAGAGAGCCATCTGCACTAGACATTCGCTTAGTTAAGCTGTGACGGCCATCAGTGGACAACAGCTAATAGTCGTTCTTATATATATATTTACATAACATAGGCCAGCGTTTGACTATGCCTTGTCTGGTGTTAAACATCAACGATGTCTAGGATGAAGCACGCTGACCTAGAAGAAACCTATTTACTCTCGACTTGAAGACCTCCAAATTATACACCTCGGAAAAAACATAAGCTGGCAATAAATTCCACAGTTTCGCAGTGCGAATAATAAATGTGGATTCAAAGCGCTGAGTACGACACTTCGGCATTTCTACTATAAATGGATGTCGCTTCACCGTCTGCCTGGTTGACCGATGAAAGAAAGGACTCGGCGGGACAATATCATGCAATATTTGCGCACACTCCCCGAAGTGCAACCTATAGAAGCGCGACAAAGAGGCAACCCCCGCCGGTGCTTCAGACTTGCAACCGATACTTGGTAAAGAGAACCTACCTATTAACCTCTCGGCTCGTCTCTGAATGGTATTAAAGTTTCCAGTTGGTATTTAGCTGAGCCATCCCAAAGGTGAGAACAATACTCCATGCAAGGTCTCACTTGTGCCTTGTACAAAGTAAGGAGCTACTCTGGAGTGAAGTATTTCCTCACCTTAGAGAGGACACCAAGCTTTTTCGAGGCCAACTAGGCTTTAGACTCGATAAAAGATCCAAAATTAAGAGACGCCGAGAGAGTAGTGCCTAAGAGCTCAAGGCTACCCGAAATCGGCACCGATAGATCACGGAAAGAAGGTGTGTGGCCAAAAGGTGTCAGCTTTGCGGAGAAAAGACACGCTTGAGTTTTTGAGGCATTAAACGCGACCAAGTTAGCATCACCCCAATTAGAAACAGACCTGAGAGATGAGTTCAAACGCTCAACCATAGCCTCCCGCAGCACCTGCACTTCAAACCCACTGGTACGCGCATTGGACGTGTAATTCTCTACAACTGTGCTGTCACCTGCATACCCAAGGATACCGGGAATCAACAGATCGTTAATATGCAGCAGAGAGAGAGCGTTGCAGAGAGCACTGACCCCTGAGGAACACCTGCATTCAGAGACAACTGATCAAACGAGCAACCATCAATGACCACCTGAAGAGATCTATCTCTCAGAAAGTCTGCAATCCACGCACATAACCCATTGGGCAAGCCATAAGCAGGAAGCTTGCTAATCAGACCGACATGCCAAACCCTGTCAAAAGCTTTTGAAATATCCAACGAAACGGCAAGTGCTTCGCCATGACTTTTCATTGCTTCGCTCCAGATGTACGTGGCGTACGCAAGAAGAGTACCAGTAAACCGACTGCGACGAAACCCAAACTGTCGATCACTTAAGAGATCATTCGCTTCAAGGTACGCCAGAAGTCTGCGATTCAGAACCCCGTCCATACTTTTACAAAGTAAAGACGTGATTGAGATGGGCCTGTAATTAGCAGGATCAGCACGACTACCTCTTTTAGGCACAGGTTGCACGTTCGCAAGCTTCCAGCTTTAAATTTATTCCTTTCCTTTATCATACAACAGTAGCTTAGAATTCTCTCCTGCACAATGTACCGACGACTTGCAAAAATTCGCATAGAACGAAGGAGGCTTGAAGCGAAAATCAGAGAATCGGGATATTTGATGCAAAATGGGATGAAGGTCTTTATGCAGCAGTGGACTAAGATATCCTTTTAAGATATCCAAATGTAACATTCACAAGTTTTAAATCATTAATGTAATCATATAACTATAATACTTAACATTGACAATATATATTCAAATATTTAATATTTAAGGCATAAAACCACGGTCATCGATGGAAGTTATAATCAACAATCTGTCGCTGATTTTTATGCGGGAAAGTCTGTGTTCCTGACAGGAGGCACGGGATTCCTTGGAAAAGTGAGTACAATAGCCATTTATGTACTATTAGTAGTAATTCATGCATAAAACTCTAGAGTGAAATATGTTTGAATATTCATAAAGGGAAATAACATTTTATGAAGAAAAAACTCGTTCATATTGTACAAATAAATATTCGTTGACCAAATGTTAAAACCGAATAAATGAATCTGAGTTAATTGTTAAACGAAATTAAAGTGTATATGTATATAGTGTTAAACTTAATCCAAAGCATACATCGGTGTAACATTTTGTACGCCATTCGAATTTCGTATGCATTATGATTTATGACTATTGTTAACAAGAATAAATCGTATATATTTCAGGTGTTCATAGAGAAACTACTATATAGCTGTCATGATATAGACAAGGTGTATATTTTAATAAGAGATAAAAAAGGAGAGACTACTGAACAAAGACTACGGGGTATGCTCAATAATCCGGTAAGAAATAATGAAGTATTTTTCCGCATCCAAAGAAAACGGATATATTTGACTGATTAAGAAGTATATTGGTGAGATCTATGATTTGCTCTATTAAATAAAAAAATGATTAATTGTGGATGCGTTGTAAAAACGACAAATGATGATAACTAAAAATTATTAAGACATTATTGTTTAGATTAGTACTTTTACTTTAATTTCACTTTAAATTTAGTGTACAAATATAACAAAAAAACAGTGGAATTGATTACATCCATGGGTTCGTCATCTAAAGTGGTGGTATATTTACCTCAGCCGGTAGCTCATTAGTGTGGACTGTTGAGTTCTAATCTGGACGATTTAAATCCCGCCACGTATTTTTATCTCTTTGAATTTTAGAACTTATAGTTTGTACCTCCGTTCACCGACGCTCTTAACGTGAACATAATCATCGTGCGTGTGAAATTGTCCGTGAATTTGGCAAATCCGTACTGGGCCCATGTGAACGATTAAGGCCTATACGCTCTTTACGGGAAGGCTCGTGTTACATTAGGCATTGTGAAGATTACACACAAAGTTATTTTAGAGTTAAAAAGTAATTCATTATTGTTAAATTATAATTTTAGTCGGATAAACTTAAAATTAAGAATGTACTACAGTACCTACAGTACTCTCAGCAAATAACACAGTTTTGCCTAGATTCTGAGCATAGTTAGGGTCCTCCCTATCCTATATCCCTATATATATGTCCTCATATAAGTTTGAAATAATAAAGGTCCCGACATTGAGCCTTGGGGCACGCCAAACAGTATCAGTACTTATCATGAAATCAAGAGTGAAAGTAGTATTCTTAATATTTAATTATTGAGGCTATTTTTGTAAGATTTGATTTAATAAATGTTGAAATTATTTCTTTTCAGATTTTTAACAGAGTTAAATCATCGATGCCCCAGAACATTAAAAAAATAGTACCGATAGTTGGAGATATATGTGAGCCCAATTTAGGAATCAAACCTGAAGACGAGGAGATTTTAAGAGAAAATGTAATACATAACAACAAACTAATAACGAGTACTATATACATAGGAATGTCCATAAAATAACTTCTGAAAATTTCCGTGAACTTAAGCTGAGAACACTTCAATCACATGATCTTCATATTTAGCTTTATTTGCACTAATTCGCATTATGTTCTTCTATTCAAATATTGTTTTTTTATGGAATAATTATTAATTTTGATATACGCATGTTTTGTACCGTTGCACCTCGCAGAAATTAAAATCGAAATTCTATTCCATCAATGCATGCTATATAAAAGCATTAACATTTAATATTTTGTTATTGTAAAATTTTCAACAAAGCAATCTTTATTTTCAGGTATCCGTGGTATTTCATTCAGCTGCTACTGTTAAATTCAATGAGCCCATGAAAGTGGCAATGAATATTAATTATCAAGGGACCGAAAGGGTCATGAATCTTTGTCAACAACTCAAAGATTTACATGTAAGTATACGCCTTGATCATTTAACTTGGACTTATAAGAAATCTTTAGAATATTTTTGAATGAACGCTTGACGTTTGTGTTCTTGACTTGTTTTCATACACAAACGCTAAAATATATAAATAGTAAGGCTGCCCAAGTTATTGTTAATATTATATAAACACAAAGGTTCCATCCTATATTACATTTTATACGATAAAAATAATAAAAAAAAAAATTACTCAATATATAATATTATGAATAAATATCTTTATCGTTACTTTGTTTTTAATATGATTTTATCTATTCTAGAGTTTTGTCTATATATCAACGGCATTTTCGCAAATCCACAGCCCGATATTAAATGAGACTATATACCCTGCACCGGCCGATGTAAAAGATGTTTACCGATTCATAGAGAAATATGGGGATAATACCAAAAAAACACTGGAGTTCATCGGTATGTTCAGATCAATACTATCTTTTAGATGCTTGTAACTTCTAGTACAAATAATGCAAATAATTTACTGGTTGGATTTTTTCCACACAAGAGATATTTATTGAAAGTGGTGCAATACAAATTAAAACATGGAATTCCTTAAAAATATATTTAAAAAATAATAATAATACTATCAAAATTATGGTCACTCAGCTAATGCCAAGACAGTTTTGTCAACGCGCTGGTTTGCAGTTTTTAATTTTAATTTTAAATATATAATTGATGACGCAAATCATCATCATCTAAAACGTCCCACTGTAGGGCACAGGACTTCCGATATAGCATGGTTATTTAACAAAATTAAATCTAGGTGCATGGTAGTGCACCCGCTAAGACGAGCCTAGCGAATCCCAAGCGTACTTTCTACCTGTTTTCGAAGTATTTTATCGTATTTTTGAACTCTCATAGAGTTGGTTTCCAAGGTATGATGGTAGTTTCGTTACTTACTTCAGATTAGAAACTTAATATTCGCATCACCTCCACTACGGTAGCGAAACGGCCAAGCCAAGCATACAAGATATGCCCTGATATGAAGAATTGGTTGAAGCAAGGGCCGGTAGAGTTAGGCCGTGTAGATTTAGAAGCTTGGCTCTACATGAGATCTGATATCTTTTTCACAAGGCAAACCTTGTGTGGTCGTCATGGTAACATTTTACATGAAATGTTTTTGTTGGGATATAATATTAATAATTAACTTCATTCGTGGAGAGATCCATCCAAAATTCCTCTTACAGTATGTCATATAGGATATTCTTTCTCAAGATACTCGTTGCTTTAATACAGGTAACAATTCCGGAGCAATTGTACGTAAAACGCATTCTGTTATAAGGGGCCTTAAAAGGAATTTATTTGCCCTTTACTGTTGCAAAGGGTTTCGAGAGGCGGTGTAGCTCTCTCCACGTAAATTGTTTTGCTTGTTTGTAAAATTATTCAGTTACCCAATCAATCACCGGCGTACTTGCACTGAACGAATTTTAGCAATATGGTAAATATATTTGACCAATCGGTGTACCCTATGCACGGTGCGTCTTCTTCCTATGCCGCTATTGGTCAGTCACTGTGGCTTCATGTGCCGTTATTGGTCGGTTGCCATGCAATCTTAGTCCGCCGTACAAGTGATGCGGAACTAATACACTTTACTTAGTATCTTAATACAATGCACCTTGATACTTGTTTAGTTTGAATCATTTCTTTAGCAAATGATTATTGCTTGAGTGACTGAGGATTCACGACAAATTCTATGAAGTACTACTTTGCCGTTGTATTTGTTTCAGGAAAATTTCCAAACACTTATTTCTTCACGAAAGCTTTAAGTGAGGCACACGTGGGGAACTGCCAGGACTTGCCAGCTACTATCATACGACCATCTCTAGGTAAATGACGTAATCTACACATGTTTAAAATATTGAGTTATGTGATTTGTGAAAGCAAATCAGCATTTTTGTTTGTAGACATGCGTTCGTGTGAGCGAGTGTGTGTGTACGAGTGCGTACTTTCATGCGTGTGAGTGCGTTTGTCAAAATTACTGTAGTAAAAACAAATTTTACGGTTCGTAGTTTAACATAATTAATATTATTCAGTGGGCGCCACGTTGAACGAGCCTATAGCAGGGTGGTTGGATAACTGGTTCGCCATGACAGGTGTTGTGTTCGATATAGCCAGAGGTCTGAACCACCATATATTGGGTAACCCGGACTACAAGTGTGACGTCACACCAGTCGACCACGTCACAAACCTCTCTATAATCGCAGCGGCGAAATATAAAAGGTAAAAATTTTCTCATAAAATTTCCTCGTACTTTACTTTTATGCGTTGGTGGCTCATTGGTGTGGGCTCTTGCTTTCCGATATGGAAGGAGAGGTTACATAATCTTCATTACAGCATAAAATGTCCACCGCTGAACGAAGACCTCCCCTAATGATTTCCACGCTGATCGATCCTTTGCAGTTAACATACATCTGCTACCACCCACCTTGACCGGATCATCAAGTTTTTAAGTAAATAAAAAAATATGAAATGTGTAATCTGTCACTACGAGAATAAATCAATTAATTACGATTCAAATTACGAACTAGTAACAGTTTAGCTTAGTTGAAATCTCTAAGTATAACTTTTCATAGGGGGAATACTGTCCCTGTCTACAACAGCACCACCTCGGGATGTAATCCGACAACTTGGAGGACATGTATTGAGGCGTTTACCCGAGAAAATCTTAAATATGGTTTTTGTAAGTATTTAACATGTTTTTTTATCATAGGCATGGCGTTTTTATTCATCTTAAAATTTAACAAAAACAATTTCATTTCACAAATCTGTTTCTGAAAATATTTATTTAAAACCAACTCACCACTTCTTGACACCAAAATTTATATTTCAGTGTTTTGTAATATGATTACGGTCTTTCTGGTTTAATAACGTATATTGAGACTTCGGCTATTCCACCAAAGATTCCGGGTTCGATCCGAAACATGTCTGTTTGTATTGGTCTGGGTGTTTTCTGTGCATATGTATGTATTTACAAAAAAAATATAAAAGTATGTTTATCGTTGTTTAGGATCCACATTACAGGCTAATGCTTAGTTTGGTGCTAGATAGCACTGTGTGAATATCTGTGGATATTTCATTATGAAATAATCAAAGTTAAGTACATATTTTTTTTCAGACGACAGTAAACCAAGCGTAAAATACTACAATTCAAAGTTCTTCTTAAATTTGATGACGACGTTATTCCAAAAAACACCTGCCTACACTGCCGATATGATGTTACGGCTAAAAGGCAAAGAACCAAGGTATGGCTGCAATAATATATTTATATTTATTTAACTTCATACTTTACTTAACTGCCTAGCATAGCTTCAGCGCGTTCACTTAAACGGGAAAAAAATCGCTGACCTGATGGTAATTGACACGCCTGACAATCTTGAATATATTATATTAACCCGGCGTCATTGAGGTTCCTACCACAATGACGCCGGGTTAAAGTAATAGATATTTTAATTACGGAACTTAACAAACTTACAATATTAAAGTACATTATAATACGAACCTAAAACTAAAAACATTAAAAATAAAATATTATAACAACACAAAATAATAAAAAGTGCTCCCTTTAGTTAAGGTTCCGAAGATACTGGCAGCATTACCCCCTTTGAATCGCTAAAATCATTCTTTGACCAAGGCAGCTGTGTAAAGTATTTGTGCTCACTTAAAAAGTACATTTATCTTGAAGTCTTTAAGCTTTAAAAAATAATAATTGAAATATGCTGCGCCCATTCAGGGTTTGTGTATACTTCATACCTATGTTGTAAACCGCAAAATGCATAAAATAAATAAATATTAGTGGTGTTTTATTTTGACTCAACAGGCACATGAAAAATTTCAAAAGAATGGTGGCATCAAGGGACGTCCTTTCGCCGCGATGACCTACAGCCATCAGTTCCACTCGGATAAGACGCGTGCTCTATACAAATCACTCTCAAAATGTAAGTTCCAAATAATTTTAGTTTGAACAGCATACAAAACGTTTCTTCTAGGATGCTACATCTACCTAAACTAAAGGAGACTCTTATAAAATGCTGTTTAATTTTATGTAGGTACGAAACTGTAAAAAGTTTGACTTTTGTTTTTGAATGTTTTGTCCTTGAAGCGCTTTTACGCTACCTGCGCAAAGAGAGTTAGGGTGGAAACAATTGATCGACCTGGCGTCCTTAAAAAAAGAGCGTACACTCTTCAAAAAGGCCGGCAACGCATTTTCCGGGACCTCTGGTCTTGCAAATGTTCATGAGCGGCGGTGTCACTTAACATCAGGTGAACCGTATGCTCGTTTGCCTCCTGTTTAGTAAAAAAAAATATTCTAAATTTAATCTGCCGCCTCTATACAGCATCATCATAATCAGCTCATTGAACGTCCCCACAGAGGGGCACGAGCCTAACCATTAAGGATGTTAAGGCCTTAGTCGTCCACGCGGGCCTAGTGTGAATTGGCCGACTTTACACACAACCTCAACATAGGCGTACGCAGGTTTCCACCTAAGCATAACGTACATAATTATAATTTCGAAAACTCCAAACACATTGTGTACGTGGCGGGATTGAAATCGGCGCCCCCCCGATCGGGAGGTCCACACCATTGAGCCACCGACGCTCTTCACCATACATCAATATTTGTGTGTAAATTAATTTACATTTTTGAACTAATTTATATTAAGTTTTGCTTGGGCACTACCTTGTTTCTTCTAATTTGGTCCTTACCCAAAGGTTGACTGGAAGAGGTCGCTTGTAGCAATAGCCTTTACCCACAGTTTTGTTTTATCTGTTGTATGTTACTGTTTCTTTTTATCTTTGTACTTGTGAACAATAAAGTATTATATCAAATTATTTATTTTCTTACCAACAGCTGATCAGCAAGAGTTCCGTTGCGATCCAGCCGACATTAACTGGGATAAGTATCTCAAAGTATACTTTGACGGGGTCACAGAACATTTACTTCCTAGGTTGATTGCAAAGGAGAGGTTGTCTTTTGTACCAAAGAATGTTAGAAACTAAATAATTATGCTGGCTTTTTGCTTCTTTTTTCTATTGTGCCAGTTTCGTTGGAGCTCTTTCATGCTTTTGTTATTTATTATTTATCCTTACTCCGTTATTATTTTTCAAGAAAGCCTCTGTTTAGAATACTATGAATATCAGAATAATAATCACTAATAATTCATTAAATAAACAATTTTCATGTTTATGAACTGCTTTTATTTACCTTTTTATAATTTTATCAGGTGGCAGGCAAAGTAGGTATCCACAGCTATGATATCGTTTTCCAATAAACGCATAATTGCATAACACTCCTATATCAAGAGTATCTAGTAAGTAAGAGCGTCGGTGGCTCAGTGGTGTGGACTGTCGCCTCCTACCGGAGGGCTGAGGTTAAATCCCGACACGTACCAATGTTTTTTCGAATTTTCGAAAATATATGTACGTTATCCGACGCTCTAACGGTGAAGGAAAACATCGTGTGGAAACCTTCATGCACGCCTGCGAAGAGATTCGAAGGTTGTGTGTGAAGTCGAAGGCCTAATCACCCTATACGGGTAGGCTCGTGCCTCTCGGTGGGGACGTTTGATGAGCTGATGATGATCTAGTAAAATTACTGAGAATGAAATACCTTACATCTGGTATTTTGGATGACATGGCGGTGACGGAAATTATTAACTATGGACAGGTCTTCTGCAATACTGCATCTGTCATAGGCAGGCGTATCTCTTTAAATAAATTGAACGAAATGGTCCTGTTAAGTAACTAAAAAAAATATGTCCAGTCTGTATTATGTGATTTAATATTCCTTCATCTTTTCACCACAATTTAAAAAAAATACTCAGAATCTATTTTTATAATTACTGGAAAGAATTATTGTCGATTGATTTGACGACCAATTTGGTGTTACGGTTGAGAGGTCGACTACTACACCAAGGGTCCCGGGTTCGATCCCGGCCAGTACAAACATTTGTGTGCCTGAACATGTCTGTTTGTAATAGTCTGGGTGTTTTTTATCTACAATATGTATGTATTTACAAAAAATAAAATATATAAGTATGTTTATCCGTTATTTAGAACCCATAATACAGACTTCACGCTTAACTTGGGGCTAGATGGCGCTGTGTGAATGTCAGTGGATATTTATTTATGTATTGTAGATTAAAAGTAGGTTAATAGTTTTAAACTGAATATTTCGATTTGTCCCCGAATAACATACATTTTACGTTCTACCTTTCTTGGTACGAAAACCAAAATAAGTGAAATAACGTCCTACACTACAATACAAACTGTAACGTTCAAAGAACCCTTAATGCGAATTTGATGGGCAGCTATTGACGTCGTTTAGGAGATGGCAAACGTGTCTCGTAATCAAAGGCCCTTAAGTGTAATGTATGCCCTTACCTGAACCTTTAGGAAGAAATAAATAGAGAAAACTATGCATGAACATTTAATAGCAAATTGTTGGTGTTTATTATTTTGTTATAAAGTTAATGGAACAACCAGTTCGCTCATCTGATGGTAAGTGGCACATCTTCTCTTGACAGATTATAATAAATAAATAAAATAGTAATAAATAAATAAAATAATAATAAAAAAATAAAATAATAATAAATAAATAAAATAATAATAAATAAATAAAATAATAATAAATAAATAAAATAATAATAAATAAATAAATAATAATAAATAAATACTCTAACATTCACACATCTAGCCCCAAGTTAAGAGGTAAGCTTGTATTATGGGTAAGTACTAAACAACGGATATACATACGTATATACGTTTTTTTGTAAATACATACAGTTAATACATAGAAAACATCAGACTATTGCAAACAGACATGTTAAGCACACATATGTTTGTACTGTCCGGGGATCGAACCCGGTACCCTTAATGTAGCAGCCAACGTCTCGACCATTACACCAAATGGGTGGTGAGTAGTACTTAGTAGTAGATGCAGTTTTATAGAAAACGGAAATATGAATAAAGTATCCATCGACATTCACACAGCGCCATTAGCTCTAATTTAAGTAATGAGTTTGCTCTTATAATAGGTACTGAATTTTGAGTAAATAGAAAAACCAGACCAAAACAAAAGACAATGTTCATGCGTGTTCATGCAAATAATGTTTTAAAGCCCAGGGATTGAAACCAGATCCCATGTTGTAAATAACCGACTTCTTAATCATTACACCAGATAGGTCGTCTTGGTATCTACATTTTCTAGATTTTTGCAAAACAGAAACTCTATTTTGCGAAAATTTAGATTATCTGCTGTCTTCCTATGTGGCCTCCACATGCCAGAAACTTCATTCGATTTCAGGAATTTGAAGGCTTCCTATAAAAAAAGTCCAAAACCCGATCTTCTCACTAGAATTAGCTTTCTCCAATGGCAATCATCATCATCATCATCATTAGTTCTTTAAACGTCCCCACCGAGGGGCACGAGCCTACCCGTATAGGGTGATTAGGCCTTAGTCGTCCACGCGGGTCCAGTGCGGGTTGGACGACTTCACACACAACCTTGAATCTCTTCGCAGGCGTGCATGAAGGTTCCTCACGATGTTTTCCTTCACCGTAAGAGCGTCGGATAACGCACATATATTTTCGAAAATTCGAAAACACATTGGTACGTGCCGAGATTTGAACCTCAGCCCTCCCGGTAGGAAGGCGACAGTCCACACCATTGAGCCACCGACGCTCTTTCAATATACGTTGAATGATTGCCATTCAACGTATATTACTTGAACTTACTAATCTGGCGAACAGTTTCTAAAAATGTACGTTCCTAAGATCTTCTTCATAGCGTATCGATGGCAAAAACATAATCATAATCAGATACACTTTCCTAAGATGGGATTAATATATGAGAAGCATTGTTTTTTATGTTATCCGTGAACAGGACGGTCTGGACGCTCACCTGATGGTAAGTGATACGCCAGACCATGACAGAGCGCATTAAAGGAGAGAAACAGACAGTTATTTCCTCCTTCAATGCCGCACTGCGCCCGACACCCGAGACACAGATGTTAGGTCTCTTTACCCGGTAATTTCACTAGCTACAGTGCCCTCATCCCGAAACACAAAAGTGTATAACACTCCTGTTTCACGGGATGATATCTGGCACTGCGGGTATCATCCTGTGAAACATTTATTTATAGTCTTGTTATTTTCTTTACTTGTTTTATTGTATCCTCAATATGGTATGATTATATATTATCTGGTATCCGCACTGCGTGTAGCTCTGTCCCTCTTTCAATAAGCCATCTACGGAAGATCAGCGTTTCGGTACGTTTTCATGCCGCGACACCATGCGGAATACATGCCTTTTCGGTCCCTTATTTCAACTTTTTTACCGTCGTTATATTAAGTTATAAATTTGATTGAATTTGTTAATTTGGTGCACTATATTTAATAAACATTTTTCTTTCTTTCTTTCTTTATCCAAGAATCCCATTTAAAAATTATCTCAAATTGTGCAAAAGGTAACATGTTGATCATTCAATTTTCTTTCTAAATACCTGAGTAAGAAATGTGAAAATAAAATACATAAAAAAATATTATGTTAAAAATTCCTTTGTTCCCTCACTTCATGAAATTTCCAGAGAATTTTCGATGTTCAAACCCAAAACAAAGTCTCATTTTATGCGATGTCCCATTTAATTTCATTAAAAATCAGTCTTTTTATTTTTGTTTGGGAAATGTTGACCTAATTTTTCGAAGTTGTAGACAAATATGTGTAGGCACATACACATATTTGTCTACAACTTCGAAAAAATTTAGATAGGTCCGGACCTGGGACAAATTGTACAAATAAGGGTAGGTAAAACTTCAAGACGTAGGTTTCTTGTCGAATCCAATTAGGATGAGCAGTGTTCGTGAAATTAAAGGAGATCTTTTCGTCCATAATGGTATTTGACTAGTGTGTGTTGCCAGTTATAAATTGGTTGTTGAAAGTTTTCAATATAAAGACCATTGTGTATAACATTAACATGGTATTACTACAGTACTGATGCCCCATGCTGGCTTAAGCAAAAAAAACACAAATTAGTTTATGCAGTCAATTTTATGCCCGCACAAAGATAAAATAACTTTCAAATACCAAAAGGTCGTCGTTAAGAGATGCCTTTAAAATAATAATTTGTTCGAATACTCGAAAACCAGTGGCTTAAGTCAATGTTGTTTTAGGGCGCACACGAATCGTATATTATTATGGATAAAGGCCTACAACGTACAGCGGTGTAACAATTGGTAACTAGACTAAGAAATTCATTCTCACCAAATTTGAATAAAGATTTCAATTTGAATTATGGTTTATGGTTAAAATTATCGCCGTTCAGAATGAATTATAAAAACGAAATTTTTATATGATTTTAATATTTCTGTTTAGTGTAAACTGCTGACACCGCTAAAGCCTTCTCAAGCGACTGCGCGACCATGGACTTCACTTTATTCCTAACATCGGATTTAGCTCGCTATTATTAAGAGTTAATTTGATTTATATCTTATTTAATTTTTAGTGAAAAACTTGTTTATTAATTTTAAAAAAATACAAATAGCTTTATACAACGATCCATCAGAAGCGGACGAATGCATTCGACCGCGTCGAAACAAAACACGGCCGAATTTTCAAAAGAACATAAAACATGCTTTCACAATTATTCCAGCAAATATGCCACAACATAATTTCACTTCTATTTACCGTCCACTCGCTAGAGCGCCGTTGTTTTAAACACAAATATTAATGGAAAACTGTTGTTGATATTAAAACGGTTTGTGGTCGCGATAGTCCGATCACGCATATAACTTTATTTAACGGAATTATTTCCGTGAAACAAGTATCTTTTACATCGTTGCACGCTTGAATCGTTGCGGTAGTTTTGTTCCAATTCGAGTTTGGATTTACATTTAACTTTTAATGACGTAGTTTTGAATTTGGAACCTCGGCCGAATCAGAACCACAATTCTACTAATTAATTTGAAATAATGACAATAACGTCACTTTACAATCCAACTGTAATTAGATATTTAGGTACAACTATGATGTTTATGGTTTAAATGGTTACCAATTAAAATCTACCATAAAATAGAACGAATAAGACTATTGAAACACAACGACCCCGTTAGCACATTTTAAGAGCGGAATTGGGGCTCAGATATTTTGACCGACTAATCCCCAAAGCCTTTATTACAAGTACAAATGGGTTAAGCTATGTTCGTTAAAGTTTTAAGTGCAATGGCTTCATTAATTCCATGGACAGATAACAGATTTAAACTACGCTTTGATTTGTTTGGTCGACTGAGTTAGGATCCCAGGCTCTATTCGCATTACCGGTACGTACCAGGTTCTCTCTCTACTTAAAGAAATAGTTACTTGGTTACGTAGCCCCTTCTGCAAGCGTAACACTGCAGAACACCATTAGACTCGTTGTATATTTTTTGGCTAAGAGCCTTCTGCTCTTGCCAATTGTGAGGTATACCTGTGAAGGCCACCTCAGCCTACAACTATAAATCATTCAGAAAAAAATCTGATCTTGGTTACCTAGGGAAAATCTTCCTCCCCTGCTTGTGTTTTCTTTTACCTCTTCAAATCAAATCATATTTAATTGCGAAATATGGACTGTATACATTGGTTTTACATTACATAAAATTTGTACCACCATACACTGCCAGACACATTGGCACGCAAATATCATATACAAACAGAAACAATAAAATTTATATTTATATATATATATATTATATATATATATATAATGAGCGTCGTGGCTCAATGTGTGGACTGAGGTTCAAATCCCGACACGTGCCAATGTGTTTTCAAATTAAGAATATAGTACGTTATCTGACGCTCTTACGGTGAAGGAAAACATCGTGCACGCCTGCGAAGAAATTCAAAGGTTGTGTGTGAAGTCATCCAATCGGCACTGGGCCCGCGTGGATGACTAAGGCCTAATCACCCTACATGGGTAGGCTCGCGCCCTTCGGTGGGACGTTTAATGAGTTGATAAAGATAATATTTAATGAAACAAAAGAAAATTATAAGTCCCGTCCAAATCTATCCAGCTGTTTCAGAGGTTACCCGGAGCAAACATACAGATAGACAAAAAAATAAAAAGTACATTTTGGTGTATGCTCCGTGTATTTATTCATATGCATGCATTAAAAGACGGTTATTTCAATATAACAAACAGAAACTCCAATTCTATTTATTTGTAATTGATAACGTTATCACCGGGGAAGCTATTTCTGTAATACAAATTAAGTATATTGCTATTAAAACTAATAATAAAGGTGACAAAATATTCAGTTCCCAGAATATCCAATCAAAAATCACAGTACAAAAAGGAACCGATATAGATTTCATTTATCAGTTTCATAATACACGTAGTGACTGAAAATTCTTAAATTGTAATCATCATACTTCAAAGTCTTTCGAAAATTTGCTTGCTAGTAGAATCTAGCTTCGATAGCTATGAATAGAAGTTAATAACAATAATTCACAGAACTAAAATAGTCAGACCAAGGCTTCAATATATTTTCCTTTAGTATAGTTAATTATAATAAACAAGATTTTTCATATATATAATATGTAACTTCAATTGGTTACAGATGGTTTATATGGGATACTAGCTGATCGGTCAAATTTTGTGCCGGTTATTTGATACTGATCCGGCAAACGTACCGGTTATTTACATAATAAGCACGGTAAAGCCTTTTATGAAAACACTATTTGTAAAACGTTTTGTATCCACATGCTCCAAAGGTTCTCACAAGTTAAAGTTCGTATTTTTTTTATGTTCGTACAATAAAAGAAAAAACATGTCAATACCACAGATAACATGAAATTTATTGCAATCAAAACACTATTACCAAATTTTATGATGGAACTATAAACATGTTTATATGCAATTATTTTTATTATTATTGAACTTATGAACACAGTTTCATAAATAAATTAAACATTTCATAATATAGTGAGATCGTTCATGCAAGTGTTAGAATTCCTTTCAACCAGCCTGTAATTATATTCTCAGATCCCAAAGATCCCATAGTCAATGCGATTTGGATGTAAACAACCATTCTAAGTTAGTAGCCGGGACGAACTTAACGTGTCTTCTGAAGCATCGAAAGACTCTTGGTAACATTTGACGACCCATGTGGTATGATGGTCGAGACGTCGGCTAAGACACCAAGGGTTCCTGGTTCGACCCGCGGGCAGTACAAACATTTGTGTGCGTGAACATGTCTGTTTGTATTGGTCTGGGTGTTTTCTATGTATTATATGTATGTATTTACAAAAAAAAATGTAGTGTGTTAATCCGATGTATTATCATAACATTCCGGTCACCCCTCCGACTAGCTGCCATAAAAATAATTGATTAACTATCATGATCGTTACCCGAACGCGTCAACCACAATACCCTGAGGCCTTTCCTATGTTGTACTTACTACGTCACTCAGTCCTTTCTTATATTATACCTCCTATACGTGTAGTTTATTTAACCCTTGTCATGGTATAACTAAGGGACATGTTACCCGCTCTGTATGCGGAACTCAAAAGCTGCCCTTGTACTTGAGATGACCTTTCGGTAAAGTACCCACGATACCTAAATGCTTGTTGAACTGATTAACAAAATTAAAGTTTCGAGCACTTCGAAAAGGTCTAAAATATGTATGTATTTTTTCCCTTTAAGTGTTTTCGTTTACCTACACTTGCATTTTTGATCACTAGTTAAGGGGCTGTTAGCAAATGGATCTCAAATTAAATCAAATCAAAATTTTAAATGCAGTATCATGTTTCAATAATTTCTAAATTACGATTAGGGATTTGTTCCAACTAAAAACTACTTGTAAATAAATATCCCCGCTCTAGACAAAAATGATATATCCAAAACCGATTCCTATTATTTACAAATATTAAATAACGTAATGCTTGAAAGGATTATAAAAAAGCTAAGAGTAAGACCTAACCCAGGGTGAGCTTTGTGTATGTGCGTGTGTGTGCTAGCGTGTCCGTGTGTGTGCTTGCGAGTACGTAAGACTGTCAACTGCTAGGGATCGGTCCGCGTGGAAATCATTAGGGAATGCCTCCGTTCAGCAGTGGACGTTTTAGGCTGTTATGATGATGATAACACTTGAATTTGTTTCTGTAAACACCGTATAGGATGACTTTAGTCGTCTACGCGGGCGCAGTGAGCATTGGCCGACTTCACACACAACCTTTGACTTTCTTCGTAGGCGCAGGTTTCCTCACGATGTTTTCAACGTAAGAACGTCGGAAAATCATGCATATAATTTCAAAAAGAAAAATGACAAGACATTGGGACTTGGCGGATTTGAATTTGCGTCCTCCTGATCGGAGGCAACAGTTCATACCAATGAGCCACCGACGCTCTTGTGAAGACCGCTTATTAGGATACAACGCTCACGACCTCTACTCTTCCTAAAATCAGCTTGTACGCTCGAACGTAGCACGTGCGTAGACAATAGACTTTTTATGAATCAACCAATTTATATTTCACGAAATGTCATATTAAGTCTTATCATACACTGAATAATAAGGAAATAGCAAAAGAAGTGTTTTATTACGCTTGTTTATACCAGATATTGCAGACAATGTCATCCACCACTGAACAAACATCAGTTAGTTGACCGCACTTCACGGCAAACCACCTGTCAGTAATAAATATTGCATAGAAATCCCCCGAAAGCGGACACAAAGCCCGCTCCACGTCAGATCCGACACAAATCTACCAGTATCTCACTCGTTCCCTACAAACGCTTCAGTAGTCTCTCGGCCTTCGTAGCGGGCGCTACGAGCTACGGGAGTTCGCGTATCGCGGGAACTTGCTACGGACCGACACGTTGCGCGGGAACTGCTACGAGATGAGAGTATGACAATTAGAAATTCAATATAGCCTTTAAATTAGTTTAAAAATAAAACTCGGTACATTACATACTTTATAGAATTCAGTGGCATTTAACAATAAATGAGTAAAAGTATTTTTAGTGAGATTTAAAGTGATACTCATAGTTTTGTAATAATGAAATAATTATGAAAATTAAATTACAAATCAACTTTAAGTTGACATGAAATCGTTAGTGAACTTAGTGACATAGTGTTTAAAAAATCATGTAGGTTATGTAAAATAGGCATTATAAAGTACTAATTACCTACAAAAAGTGTGAATTCATCCGGAAAAGCTTATTTTACAAATCTAGATTGCAGTTAAAACTATGTAAGAAGAAACTATAAATACTGTATTCTGGACTCCAATATAAAAATAGTAAGTGAACTTAGGCCTTCCTAAAGATACAATTTAAGGCACATAAAAATCATTGATATTATCATTTCTACCCTTCTAGGCAGAAACGATTCTAAGTTAGGGCAGAAAATATTTCAGACACGGGATTACGGGATTAAAACGTTTTATGTGCCGGATTTGCAACTAGTACAGTTCCTTAATTATTTTACTATTGACGATCCCTGTGGCGTAATTGGTTGAGATATCGGGTACACAAAGGGTTCCGGGTTCTAACCCCGGGCAGTACAAACATTTATTTTATGTGTATGAACATGTCTGTATTGGCCTGGGTGTATTTTTATGTAAGATAAGTATGTATTATATATATATATATATATATGTATGTATAACCGTTGTTTAATACCCAAATAACACGCTAAATGCTTAGTTTGGAACTAGATGGTGCTGCGTGTCATATCATCATATCATAAGTTTATGTTATGGCGAGAGCATTTGTCAAAGTCAAAATCCATTTATTCATTTAGGGCTTACAATAACCAATTATGAAGTCAAAACAAAAGCAAATCTGAATGTAATCCCATTCCCCCTTTAACCAATTCTTATGCCCCATGCGCGGAGCACTTACATAATGTTATAATAATTGATTTACAAATAATAAATAGAGTACATAAGTAGTATATATATATATATATCTGTAGATGTAACTTTAGTTATAAAAGTCAAAACAAAATAGATATTACAAATACAAAAAATAATATATAATTGAAACATTCTTTTCTGTTAATTTACTATGTCAATAAATTAGCACCCATTAAATCTTAACAGATAAGCCCTTATTTAAATCATTCCTTTCATATAATTCTGATTGTAGTTTGTTTTATCCTATCTTCCATTAGTTAGTTTATGTATTAGTTTATTATATACTATCTATTAGTTTATACTTAGTATATGTACTATTTTGTAGTTATTTAGAATAACGATTTTACTTGTTTTGCACTAGCCCGCTGACCGTTACGCATTGTTCTTTCATCCAAAGGTTGCCTGGAAGAAATTGCTACCTAAGCAATAAGGCCGCCCATGTTGTACTTGTTTTTTTTCTGTTATCTGTTGTTGTATGTTTTTTTTTTACGTGCAATAAAGTATTTTTTATCTTTATCTTTAAAACAATTATTAAATGATAGAATGGATTTTTTGTAAACACTTTCGTATCTAAGCAGTTGAGGACCATGGATTTTTATAAGATAAAGTTTAAGAGTGTTTTAATGTTTTTCAATTCCAGCCTGAAACATATAATATACGACAGTATATCTTGTGTTGTTTCATTATAATCGCAAACATAATTGCATACGTACACAATATTTGGTATCTACGCAGATGATCTTTTACGTAGGCATATCTTACATGAAGTTTATTTATCGTATAAGTTCACCCAAGATTGAAAGTAAATATAAACGTAGTCTTCTATAAACTTATCAACACAAAACAAGCGTTAATACACACGTTTGCGTGGAAACCTTAGACGAAGGGTCTAAATCCTTCATTTACATAAACTTTACATGCGTTAATAATTAACATATGATACAAGTGGAGTGTGCTTTATGTAATTGTAATTAAATGATATCGCTTTGCATATATTTAGAATAGCGTAATGACTATCTCTCGGCATTTGCAGTCCACTGCTGGGCGTCAGACCTAAAATCTTAGGTGGAATTTGCAAGGAACTCAGTAAGTTTTTTTTTGTAATTTACCGATTTTTAATTATAATATATAAAGCAACTGTGGTTTGCAAATACAAGTCCTCAACCATAAAGTTATTTGTATTAAGTATTGGTTTTCTTACTCAACATGATATCGCGAAACTTATTCTGTAGGACAAGCTTATTATAAAAGATGCAAATATTTTTATTCTTGGATAGACAGGGCATGCTACATCAGGAACTTTACAAAATGTTAAGCTGTAATTTTAATGAGAATATGTTACGCATTGATATCTTTTTGGAATACCGTTTTATAATGTATATTCGTATATCCACGTAAAATATTGTAATTAAGCTTTAATTATATGCCATTTTTAATTAAAGCTTAATTAAAAATGGCCACTTTATTTATATAACAAACGGTAATTCTGTATACAACCTCATTAAGTTAATTATGTACATAAATAATTAAAACCTGGGCATAAATTATACACAAAAAGCTAATTGGAATTTAATTTGAAAATGTTGCCAAAGTATTTTTGTTCACGAGTTCGCAATTAAAATCAATTGGCAAATGTTATCAATCATCATCATCATTTCAGCCACATAATGCCCACTGCTGAACGTAGGCCTCTCCCAATAACTTCCACGCCAACCGGTCTCAAGCTATCTGCATCCAATAGCCACTAGCAATCTTCCTTATGTCACCTGTACATCTTGTGGGCGGCCGTCCCACGCTGCGCTTGCCGGTACGCGGTCTCCATTCGAGAACCTTCCGGCCCTAACGGGCGTCGGTTCTTCGGACTATGTGACCGCCCATTGCCACTTCAGCTTGGTAATGCGAGTGACCTTAGTTCTTTTACGGATCTCTGTAGTTTTACAAAGCGTATTAGATTATGGCAAAGTATATAAGTATGTTTATCCGTTGTTTAGTATCCATATTACAGGCTAATGCTTAGTTTGGGGCAAGATGGCACTGTGTGAATGTCAGTCGATATTAATTATTCTACTATCTTAATTTTAATGAAAATAATTACAATGTGAAGTTTTAATTATAACGAACATATTTTTTCCATTTATTTGCTTAATCCATCACGTCAATCCATCTGGGGGCCTCGCAAAATATATCTTGGCCAAAAAACTTAAGTCTTGCCCCGTCACTGTCTCCACATATGATACTCCGATGTTATCACGGAAAAACAATGAATGAATGGATGAATGTTCCGACTGTTTTCGGTCATGGCGAACTCGACTAATGTAGGCGATCTTTGCAGTAAACTCACGAGCACATTGTGCAAACGTGAGCTTACCATTGACATAATTATACTGAATAGCGACGGGTGTCCGGGCTTTCAATTGGTCGCGTTTAGCGTCTAGATCAGCTTTACCCTGATCCTCAAAAATGCAAACCTGCCTCTGAACAAGCCATTCAGATCATTCATTCGTCCACGCATCCGAATATGGTTTCGCTCAAAAAAACAAACAATTCATAAGAGGAAAAGCAAAAAATACGTCACCAAGGTATAAATAAGTTAATACTGTGGGAAAAAACTCATTAGCACCTGACATCAATTTGGCAGTCTCCATTCATTTTGATGAGCCAAACGATACATAATGATGTTGGTAATGACCTCAAAAACTAGCGTTACACCTACTTTTATTACGAGTCATCAGTTCAGCTGTGGGAGTAATAAATACGTATGTATATATAATATGACCTTTTCAGAACTGAGGTTAATATAACATATAGGAGTAGGCCATTTTCGTATAAAAATACGAATGGAGTCTCACACAAAACAAAAGTGTGTCAAAATTCGGCCAGGTATAAGAGACCTAAAATCTGTTGTCTCGGATGACGGGCTTAGTGCGGCATTGATGGAGAAAACAACTGTCTATCAGTAGTTGGTCAGGCGTATCACTTACCATCAGGTGAGCGTCCTGACCTTCGTGTTCACTTCGTACCAAAAAAAGTCATGCAATTAATATTAAGACCGTTAGCTGGCAGCTGTCAACAGAGCCGAGAAATTTAAAAAATATAAGGCTTGCGTAATAAAATGGCGCAAAAACCGAAATGATCAAAAGAAAAAGAATCCTGTACTTTATATGCGCCTGTATTATATTGTATGATTTTTTTTGTATAGTCCTTTTCGTAATTTTCGTAAATGTACATGTCTAACTATACTATGAACATTAGAAATATAATAATGACGTCACCTGGGCCTTGTCAGAAAACCAGCGCTCCCGTGATAAGACTCACTTTATCACGGCAGCTTATGCTGAGGCCGGGCCCATTTGACCACATCTGTGTTAATATTTTTTCTTTGTTATTTGTTTTTGATTATTGTTTTCCATGTTTAATTAATATATAAAGTTATTGTTTAAATATATATAATTTGCATTAATTACGTACACTTGTCTGCCGCAATTCCTATGTATTTGATTTCTCCATCCTAAGGTTGCCTGGATGAAATTGCCATGTGCAATAAGGCCGCCCATTGTACTCTCTTTTCTTTTTGTTTTTTATTTTTTGTGTATTTCAGTGTACAATAAAGAATTAAATAAATAAATAATAACACCTTTTTTTCCTCTTTTCCATTCTGTTTTATACGTTATTGTCTTAAATGTGTAAACCTGTAACTGTGTGGTCAAATAAATGTATTTTTTTCTTTCTTTACATGGTATTATTCCACCTAGTCAATTAATTTAAAGAAGACGGTAAAGCGATACCTATATATCGTGAAAATACCGAAGTGTCGTACCGCTTTGAATACGCATTCGTTATTCGTACTGCGAAGCTGTGGAATTCATTGCCAGCTTATGTTTCAAGAAAAGTATAACTAGTAAGTATATTCTCAAATCCGTCAAAGTAGCGTCGGTGGCTCAATGGTGTGGACTGCCGCCTTCTTACCAGGAGGGCTGAGGTACAAATCCCGCCACGTACCAATGTGTTTTCGAATTTTAGAATTTATATGTACGATATCCGACGCTCTCACAGTGAAGGAAAACATCGTGAGGAAACCCGCGCACGCCTGTGAAGAGATTCATAGGTTGTGTGTGAAGATATCCAACCGATTTCTGCGTGGACGACTAAGGCCTAATCACCCTATACCGGAAGGATCTTGCCCCTCAGTGGGGCGTTTAATGAGCTGATGACGAATGATATTCCCAAATCTAGAAGAAATAATTATTTCATAGGTCAGCGTGTCTCATCTTATACATTACTTTGTCTAGTGTTTAACACCAGTCAAGCCTTTGCCAAAAGCGCCTAAACATAAAAAATAAAATATTTCTCGTCACTATCACTATTTATTAAATAATATGTAATCACTTTTCGGATGAATGTTGCATCAATTTAAGGGAATTGCCATATTCAGAAAAAGCTGTAATATAGCTTACTAAAGACATATAAATTGTTGTCAAACTTGAACCTAAATGATTATATATATTGAGGATTAGGTACCATTATTTACCTGAAAAAGTAGACTAACGAATTTAACATTTAATTTTTTGTTTGCAGGTACCAGATGGAGTATTTTAGACGTAAGTACGCATAAATAACTATAAATAATTATGTTTCTCTGAGTTGTTATCTGCCGTCTAAAATATATTCATTTATTCAAAATGGCGGACGACATGAATTAAAACTATTTGACAAGTTATAACACAGTTTGAATACAATATTTATTCACTGACATCGAAAATACATTTACTAGTTAGGAAGTCAGGGTTCACCTTTTGCTGCAACCATACATTGTAGCGCCCTTTACTTAAATTGTACCTGTAATGACTCACTATATTTAATACCTGTGTTATAAATAATTGATTGAACAAACAAATTTACTTAGTGATTTAAGTATATGTGAAACAAACATATGTTGCATAAAGTTCAACAATGTATGTAGGCTTTTACGATTCTTCTAATATTTTTCTATTATGCATGTAATAATTGAGGTACTTACTGCCTTATACCCGTACTTATAAACCTAAGTACAAACATATTATATACAATCACGAACAAAAATGTTATGTACAAAAATATTGTTTACAAAAAGTGATTTTACGCGTTGTAATTTTTCCTACTACAATATTAGATTAAAAGCGAAGAGACGTGTCAAAATGTACAGTCACGCACAAAAAGCTTAATATTTAAGGTGTTCTGTAATATTTCATATTACGGTGTAATTACACATTCAGCTATTACAACATGGCTGCCACACGGCAGTCACTCGGCAGTTGGTTAACTTAATAAGCGATCGCGTCGTCATGTAACAGCCTCTCGCTTCAATTACTGTATGCAAATGGATTCGCCATTAAGCGGTGTCATACGATAGCGATGCTATCACGATGTTGAAATAAAAAGTGCAATGTAACTGAATTATGATGACGACCGTAACTGTAGCACTTTTAATATTTTTACCGTATTTTGATCTTTTTGTGCGCATATTTGTATTTTAGTTTGAGTAAACGAATTATTAACATCACTTCGCGTGAAATTAATTGGCTTCAGCAGTGGACATTTAAGGCTGTAATGATGGTGATAATGAAACAAATTATTGACAAATGTAGCTCATTTAAGTTTTTGCGAGCCGGATCGGCAAATGAGAGTGGCAATGGACTGGTCACGTATGTCGCATATCCGATGGTAGTTGGTTGGAGCATATGATTTCTGGATACCGCGTCTTGGCAAGCGTAGCGTACGAGTAGGTGCCATCTTGCACGATGGACCAACAACAAGCCATGGTCGCTGGTGGAGGCTAGAAAGCGGAGGACCATGATATCTGGCGCAAAATGGGGAAAACCTATGTCCATTAGTGGACTGCAAAAAGATGATAAGAAACGGAGTAAAAGTAAGCGTAAAAAAATACCGTGGGACGCTAAAGGCCAATGATGATGAATGGACAAAATAACACCGCCAAATTAGTCATCCATCCATGAACCCAACTCTTCAACTATCTGCGTAACTATAGTAGAAATCTTAGCGGGTTTATTTAGCCTTAAGCTCTACAACCACGTATGGATGACATATAGACAGATCATTAGTGCTTATTATAAGCCCAATTTAAATAAATGGTTTCGATTTTGAACAGGTTAAAGATTGAGAAAAGTGTGGAATTGTATAAAACGAACTAATTGTATTTTTTTCTTATAATTAAAAACTAGCCTGTTACTTAATATTTTAAAATGAGGTTTGAATAGCTTTAGTTATGTTTTGTGTTGTAATATCATTTTACAGTTCGTGTTGATCAACTTAAGGAATTATTTTTATTTTTTAAATACTGGCCTCAAAGAAAACACACAAGGAAAACATCCAGCCTCTAAGGTACTTATCAACCATCCAACTAACAATCCCACTATCTCTTCACTGTAACGCTAAATTGCATGAAACGGAACACGAGGGAAATTCTTTAGAGCATGCCTAATAAAAAAATACAATTCGTTCCCAGCTCAATTTGCCTGGACCCAAGACCGCACACTTATGCCATTAACAGTTTTGCACGCGAGTACCCTTTGCAGTACAATCGAGGTCGGAAGCCTTACACAATTTGCTTGCGTACAAGAGTGGCTTTGTAACTTCAGGTAGGGTGTTTAGAATTTTGTATAGGGTTTGATTTGCTTTCAGAGAGTCACGTGTTTGTGAAATGTAACTTATTGCATACGTGTTAAGGTGCTATTTAAAATACTAAGTTTGGCCAAGTTTATGGTTTATTATAAAGTGTTAATTTAAAACAATGGTACTTTTGATGATGACAATATATTTTATTTATGCGATTCGTAATGCTCATAGAATCAATATTGTGGTGTAAATAATAATAATAATATATTAAAAGAAATGTAAAGCTAAACAGACCAGCTTCATACACACACTGGTACAGATTCTTAACCCTTAATAAATAAGGGTTAAAGGGAATATAGACACCACAAAATTATAAACATAATAATAATATGTTACTTCATTAATCCATACTAATATATTAAATATGAAAGTATGTCTGTTTGTCCGTCTATCACGGCAAAACGGAAATTCGTGATTTTAATGTGGAGATAGTTGAATAAACAAAAAGTGACGTAAGCTACTTTTTGTCTATTTCTGACCGCTCACTTCCTAAATATGGGGAATGGATGATTGTATGGAGCATTCCGTTAATTTTAAGGTAGAAAGCTAAAAATTAGTATACCATTTGCCTGATAGTCAGTTTTTCACTAAAAAAATCTTGCATAATTTTGTTGAAATTCGGCCCCCAAAGCCTTAAGTGAATTTTTATAGATGGGACTTTTTGCAGTATTTCAAGATCGGAAGCTAAAAATCGATTTAACAACATAATAATATCATATACAACAATGAAAATAATATTCTGCTGTCGCAACCAGGAAAGTGGAACCGTGTTGCGCGAGCGAAACCGCAGGCAAAAGTTCAAGCGCAGTCCACATTTTGCGCCAGATATTCCGGTCCTCCGCTATTCTCATCCAGCTTCCACCAGCGACGTTCCACAAGTCCTTAGTCCATCCATCCAAAAGCTAGATTATTATAAATATTAGTGATTTTCTATGTAATTTTAAAGCACTTCCTACCATGTGAACTCTTTGTAACTTGAGAATATTTTCAACATACTTTTTGTTCCTTATCTTTTCCAAATGTGTCCATATTTTTCGGTTTTACTTTGCGTAACGTTTCTTTCACGCATTCGCATATTCCACGCTCCATTTCCACTGTAATGAGTCCGGATATATATGTATACGCTGGGATGTGATAAAAACAGAGATTTAGTCGATAATACAAGTAATTTCAAAGAAACATGGAACTTGATTAAATTAAAACCATAATTATGTCATTTCTTTAAACATATCTAGTTAATTCATTAATAAATTTGCGATTCGTATTGTTTTCCGGTGAAATATATACATAACCTTAAAATCCTCTGAATAATAATAAAAATGTATTTATTCCATCTCACATCAGAAGAACAATATACAAACAATGCGATCATTTCACAAATAGTAGGCTAAACTAAGTCGTTACATTAAAAGGTATATTTACCAGAATTCTACAACGTTACTGACACTAAAATGCCACTAGCTATAGAACACGTAACGTTGCTATATTGTTTTATTAAACAGATGGCAAACGAGCATACGGATCACCTGATGGTAAGTGACACCGTCGCCCATGAATATTTGCACGGCCTGAGATCCCAGAAATGCGTTGCCGGCCCTTTAAAAGTGTGTACACTCTTTTTGTAAAAGACGCCAGGTCGTATCGCTCCGGAAATGTATGCAATGGAACACAGTGACATAACAATAGATTGAGGGGCAAAGTGGGTCACGTGGAAACAACGCTGCTGATGAGCTGGCGAGAAGAGATTCAAATTACAAAGCCTGGAGAACCAACTATACATCCCATTTGACCAGTTGAAGAACAGGTGATGGGAATATACACAAACACAAGCATTTTAATGGTGATCCTCGATACCAGGTCATGCCATGTCATACAAGGACAGAAAACCGTCCAAGTTAGGAAGACTCTGTACGGAGTCGTCTAGGTAGGTACCACCTCAGTGCCAGATATCGTCCCGTGAAATAGGTTTTACACTTTTGTGTTTCGGGATAAGGGCACTGTATCTATTAAAATTACCGGGTTTATGAGACTAGACTGACTGAGATAGGTTATGTAGATGACACCTGACGGTGCAGTATGGCATTGATGACGAAAAATACCTGTTTCTCAGTTGATGGTCTTAATCAATGCCGCTCTGTCATGGTTAAGCGTATTACTTACAATCAGGTGAGCGTCCTGACCATTCTGCACGACTTAGAACTAAGTGAGGACTAAGAGAGGAAACAAACCTCAATTAAATGGAACATAAAAGAATGTTTTTTCAGCTTCAAAAGGATCCAAAACTTTCCATCTAAGAGTTTGCACTCGGCAGTACCAACGTACAGTCGAGCGCAAAAGCGAAACATCATAGTAGCAAAGAGGAATTGAAAGTAACATGAAACTTCTGGTTGTTAACACTTTTTTGCTTTGTACAGTCACAAACAAATTGTTAACTACGATAGTTTGAGCTTTTGGTTCAGGGCCTTTTATTCGCTTTGTAACATGGGATAATTGACATATTCGTATTCGTCAGTATTTTTACTGGCTTCAAATTATAAATGTTACTCAAAAATATTGATGGTGTAAAATTCAATGATTGACTTAATACTTGCATCGATACACTCGCGTGCAAAAGTGTGGAATCATTTAATTGAATCTGACTCTGCGCGATAAATGTTTATATTAAATGTTTCAACATTTTTTCAAACGCCACGTTAAGTGAAATGGCTAGGGAAATATGATAAATAATATAACCACAAATAAAATATCAATTTTATTTATAACCAAGTTTTAATATTTCTGGTAAATAATAATTAGGCCTCGCCCTAATAACTGCTCGAAGACGTTTCATCTCATTTGTTTCGGTGTCGATTCTTGCGAGATAACTCCCGACTGCTTTACAAAGCCTGATGTAATACCTACCTAGTATATGTATACCTAAGTATTTCTTGTATTAAGATCATCCGTGCGCCTACTTAGCCGGACTCATTGAGAATCGGCGCCAGGATCCGCTTATTAGGGTCCTTGGTTTATGCTGAGTGAGTCCGTTTGATTTAGCCATCTTAGTACACCATGTTGTTTGTATGTGGATTTGTTATTTTTATTTTTGTTATTTTCTTGTGATATGTCTAAATGTGCTTGTGTTGTGTTAATAAATATTTCCTCTATTTCTTTTCTAATAAATCTTCAGCTTATTAAACTTCCCTATTGAGGGGCACGAGCCTACCCGTAAAGGGTGTATAGGCCTTAGCCGTCCACGCGGACTCAGTGCAGATTGGCCGGCTTCACGGAAAAGTATTGAATCTCTTTGCAGGCGTGCGCAGGTTTCCTCACGATGTTTTACTTCACCGAAAGAGCACCGTATAAACGTACATTTAATTTAAAAAATCTATAATACATTGGTATGTGGCGGAATTTGAACCTGCACTCTCCAGATTGGCAGGCAAAGAAACACCTAGACCAACACAAACAGACATGTTCATACAAACAAATGAATTGAACTGTCCGGGGATCTAACCTTCCAGGTTCCTTCCCTTGGTGAAGTAGCCGACGTTTCAACAATTACACCAAATGGTCGTCCGAAACAAATGAGTAAGGCTTGTAATTCTTAAAATATTTATTTCATGATTGCTTTACGTTACTTTGTCAGGCATATTAGGTTTAATCAACGTTGAGGTTAAACCTTGTTAGTGTAAACTGATTTTCCGTCTCAAATTCACGACTCAGTTTGTGGTTTCTCCTGAAAGCTAGTATCAAAATAGCTTTACGTAAGTGTGACACGTGTATGCTTCACATAAAATATGTGTAATTTAACGTGCACAAAAGATTGCTTGCCGTATTTACTAATTTCGAAAAAAAAATAGTCACATCGTTCACACACTAACACAGTATTTGTATTTTTTGTACTTGTATGATACATTACTAGCCAGCTCTATTTATAATAAGTAGCAACTGGCACTACTGCAGTTTCTGAATTGTTACATAAATATGTAAAACCATAATGTTGACGACCCATTTGGTGTTGCGCTAAGAGATCCCCGTGCAGTACAAACATTTGTGTGCATGAACATGTCTGTTTGTTCCGGTCTGGGTGTTTTTGTATAGTATGTATGTATTTACAAAAATAATGCATATAAGTATGTTTATCCGTTGTTTAGTATCCATAATACAGGTTTCACGCTTAACTTGGGGCTAGATAGCGCAGTGTGAATGTCAGTGGATATTTATTATATTTATACCCCTCTAATTGCCTGCTGATAGTATCTATCGATATTATCGATGGAATAACTTGAAATACACAATTTATTATATACAGGAAACACCAAGAAGTTTCTACTTCACGGGATGAGCCCAAACCTTTTGGTTGCTGAATGTTTAACCATAATGTAATCCCGGCAACATCTTTACCGTACCTACTAGCGGTCTTTCTTACCATGATCAGAATGAAATAACTCATAAGAATCAAAATGTTTTATACCTTAATAATTTATTTTAGACCAAAACATTATTGTTCTATGAATAAGAAAAATTTGGTAACAGATAACTTACACTTAAACTTGTGTTAATATCTAAGTTAAACTAACTATCTAACTTACTAGATACACAATCTCACTTAAAAACTGTCCGCGTTAGTCTCACTTAAAAATTGGCCAAGCGCGAATCGGAATCGCCCATGGAGGGTTCCGCAGCAGCAAGTAACATAAAATAAAGCATTTTTTTTACTTGGGCACCTACTACAGCTTTATTATAAAAAATAGTGTTTCACCGTTTATGACGAATAAAAAAATACACACCAGAAATCGTTCAAACTAAATTTCGTCGTTAGATTTTATGATAATGTCATCATCATCAGCTCATTAAACGTCCCCGACGAGGGGCTCGAGCCTACCCGTATAGGGTAAATGTACATCATATTTATTTTATCAACCCCATAGTATAGAAAAAGAGGGTGGAGGGCACTTTTTTTTCAACTTTGGAAGTGTTTCTCGCGCAAAATACTCAATTATAAAAAAATATATAAAAACCTCATTATCATTTTTTAAGCTCTACACTATTTTTTAGTTTCAGTCCAATGTATGGGGAACCCCAAAATATATTGATATTTTTCCAATTTCTTATTAAAACCTAATAGCGGTTTACAGAATACATATACGTACAAAGTTTGAATAGTGTAGTGCTTATAGTTTTGGCCAAAAAAGGGTTGCGATATTCGGACGGACGGACAGACAGACAGACTTGACGAATCTATAAGGGTTCCGTTTCTTGCCATTTGGCTACGGAACCCATTCTTAATCACGTCGTTCGCTACTATGACTCATAGTGGTGTGCTGGTACTTTTCATTTTTACGCTTTTGATGACGCATTAAGGTCAAAATTTTAACGTATTATTTTATGTTATAGATATGACAATACCATTACATATTACAACGTATGTGTCAAGCAGCACGAGCATTTTTGGTCGTGATTGTGCTATCTATTATTGATAGTTAATATTTATATAAGGTTAATATATTGAAATACATTTAACAAAACAATACTGTTAAAAATGTTTATTACTCACGGTCACTCATGGTACTTACATTTGTAAAAATCAACATATTCAAACAATACATTCTCCAAAATTTGACCATAAAATTATCAAAACTAACTGTATTGGGAATTGGTTGGCAAAATTTTACAAGCGTTGTGCCATAACACAGCATAAGGACAATAGATAACTCTGAACCGTTAGTTCGCTCTTACATTCAACTTGTTGCAGTCCACTGCTGGACATTATATGCTGGAAATAATGTTTCAACAATTTTATGTCAAAATTATATGAAAATAAGTTTTCGCAGCTATAATGTCTCAATAGCTACGTAACTGTTTGAACCACTATTACTTTGACAATAATCAAAGAAAAATACTTTGCGGCACAACTACAAAATATGGTCGGCCAAACCATAGTGAACATTTGTCATAATTAAAACAATGATTAGTCCTTTCTAAAACAATGCTCAAGTTCCATCACAGTAAATTTGTACCTAAATTATAGTGTATTTTTTATAACTACTGATCAAGATTTATGTGTAGATTTATTATCTTATTTGCACTTTCTATCAAATCAATTTTCATTTAAGTCAAAATCTTCTTCTTTTAGCTCTTCCATAGCTTCGTAATACGAAGGGGGCGCTTCAGTTTCAGAATGCACCTGATCGTTTTCTATTATTTCAATAGGCATTTCCAAAATTGCATTGCGATGATTAATTGGCAATACTGCTGTTATATGGACAAAATAATTTCTGAAAACCATTTCTGAATGCTGAACTGTTGTAACATTTGGTGGAATATCCATAATCAAAGCCATTGTTTGAGTTTCACCCGCTTTTACTGGCGATACTTCAAACTCAGTGGACTTTACGTCTTCTGAAACTTTAGTATCAACGTTACCTTTTGCCGAAAACGTATGGCATTCTACCAATTTTATTTTCACTGTTTTTATATCTAACGTTGTTTCATTAACTATTTCATAACTTATTTTTAGTTTTCCTTCACACATCACTACTGGATTTTCTATAGTACTTGTAATTTTTACTATTCTTTCCTTCCCGGAGAATAGTTGAAATGGTTTTCTTACACAGCTCCATAAACTATGGGAGTTAAAGGCAAAGTAGGCACTACATCCGATCCGACGAATAACTTGTTTTTAAATTTCTTATTTGATTTCAATAACCCGGGCCTTTCAAACTTTATTCGGATATAGTACACAATTTTACAATCTATGAAAAATCCTCCTGCATATTTTTTGTACTTAAATGTTGGCGGTATATTAGGTGGCAATATAAAAGAAAATGGAATTTCGTTTAAGCCAGCAGGCACAGGTATTTTCTTGGTATCATTTTCTAAGATAATATTATCAATATCAACATATTTCTCATTTCTTCTGAAACTCTGAGTATGTTGCGTTTTGCCTGTATTCACTTGTTTTTGCATTACGAGTACACCTGTACCTTTTAAGGACAAGGTAATTTTATCGAAGATCATTTCTTCACTAAGAACATATTTGATTTTTCCTGTTACTGTAGTTCCAGGCTTATAAAAGTGATCGAACTGCTTACACAAATTAATTTCACATTTTATACCCATTTCACCCTTTGTTTTAGATTATGTTTTGAAATGTTATTGTAAAATGCGCGTTAACTATACGATGTTGTAAGTATACTAAAATATTTTGCGAGTGTTTATAGATGTTCTTTTATCGCATGTTTATATGTTATCTTATCCATTGACGATAAAAGTTTATTTTTATTGGTGATTTATATCGCACAAAATAACTTCTTCCATTGAAACATGTTTTTATTTATTATTGGTCAAGTTATTATTAATTTTGTCAATTACGACAGCCTATAGTAGTAGACATAGTGTAATTGGTTGGTGGTTTGGTAAACTAATTCATTTATTTTTGGTGGCTACTTCAGCGGCCAAGTATCGAATGCAGAAGTCTCCTAGGTTCGGAAGTTACTAGACCAGTTATTTTAAACTAAAATAAATACGAAGATTCAGACATTTTATTTAAACAAGTCATTATTTTCAATATAGTCATTTCCAATCGAGTCAGATTAGGATATTAGGCGATAATTCCTAGATTTGAAAAAAAGGATCTAAGCAAAACTCTTGTTTAATTGTTGTTGTCATTGAAATGTGTAAATCAAAAACGTAAACATCATCATGATTTATGAGTATTGTCTTGGATATATTTCATCATCATTCTAATTATCATTTATTTATTTTTTATCGTAAAGTGAAATCTGTTTTACAAAATCTTTCACAAAATAACTGTTCGTCAAATTAGCTATACTGGCATCAGCTTTAGCATTAACTAGCACTGGCATCTGTATTATCATATTTTTATGTAAACAAGGTAAGACCACGCATATATGAACAGAGTAATCACGTCTTACAATTTTTGAAAAGTCCACGGAGCTTGCATTGTTAGGTAGAGCGATTTCAAAAGATTCTTTGTATGTTGATCTCCTCATTATCTTCTTACTCTTGTAAATAGGATCACTTAGGTTGTTGAAAACTTTTATCTTCGAGCGGTTTATTTTAAAAACGTATGTTTCAAGCAACTTCACTTTAACACACAAAATGTTTATATACGAATCATTGGTCAGTTCATATGAAAACTTTACGCTCTCGCCTGGTATTCGGATAGAACTTTCGATATACGCTTTAATATTTATGGTATTTTTCTTTGAATTTGTAAGAGATAAATCTTTGAAGTTTCCATAGATTAGTGGCACTGGAGTTATCCTCGGTTTAATAGCAGCTATTATAAATATTTCCTTTTTGAATTTCTTTTTCTTTGTTTCTCCTAAGAAATTGGTGTAGTAAAATTTAGCATAAATTCGATGTTTGATACGACATTTAATCATATATCTGCCTCTTTTTTTAATATAACCGAATGAAGGTGGGATATCTTCCGGTATAATGAAGTTAAATGGAAATAAATATGATCCACAAAATTGTTTGCTTGATAATTGAACGATTTCTTCAAGATCTTCATAAAATTCATAGCCATAAGAGTTTCCTCCACCACTTCTTTGTCTACTCATTTATCACGAATGCAGTTTCGCTTTTCCTTTTACGTTGATAGTGATTTTATTGAATACTTTTTCTTTTGGTATATCACATTTCACGACACCACTCAATATTTGACCAGTTGTATAAACGTCACCGTTATTATTTACTACATTTAAAAATGTGAATACGCATTTAAAATCCATGTTGCTGCGTTTACTAAACGACAATGGAGTTTCCCTGTGGTTTGCACTGATCTAAATCTGTTATTTTTATGAGCGCAACAGGAAAAATGTTGATAAATCATTAGTATTTATTTCGTTAACACTGATTGCCAATTATAATTAGTCAATGTTGGTCAATTAATTTGCATGTCAACTTTAAACCAATTAAAATGTGTGATCTTTGACCTCAATATAAAAATGTCAAAGGCGATCACTTAAGGTATGACGTTCAAATACTAGTTAGTATAACGTATTATATACTTTTAATTAGCTCATGACTTGATGTTCCATACTTAGTATAGTTTTAATTAACAAGTTAATCAACCAGACAGTCTATTTATTGGGGGGGCAACTGTCACCTATAATTCACCAGTAATCCCACAAAGAGGACTACACTTGCTAACTTGTTACGCAAGTAACTTCTTTAGTTCCAATATACATGTACATACTTATATGTTTAATATATATAAAAGTTGTTTATTAGACAAGCGACAATTCTTATACTTATTTAATCTATAATACAATAACTAAAGTAAAATAGAACATGCTATGTACAGATTCAATTACCGGTTGCCACGAAATGCAATTGTGTTTAGTGTGAATATACACTTACTCTGTTTATAATTATCTATATATGTTAGTTATATACAGTATTTTTTATAAAATACTGTATTTTTAATAATAGCATCGTGTATAAGTAAATTAAAAATATTTTGTTTATCATTACATAGTACATTGAATTAATTACGTTTAACCAACCTGGTAAAATCCTGACCAAAATACCTACCAAGTGTTACAGCAGTATTGTGCTACTGCTGTGACACTTGGCAGGTATAGCACTAACTAGTAGAATAGTATGCAAAAAAAGCACACATTTAGAGCAATTTCTCATCATGAAGACTTAGAAGGGATAATAATTAAAACTGCACCGTAAACATAATAATTTTAAACACCTACAAATTTCGACAATATTTTGACACCTACTAAGTCTAATAAATCTATGAATTCAGACACCTTTGTTGTAATCAATTTTGGTTTTTATTTTGTTGTTTCTTAAACAATGCAAGATCACATTTGGTTATGTATTTATATTAATTAGGATGATTATATTTTAGTATTATATGGTAACACATAATTTCCAAAATTAGGGTATAATTTCCGTAATAAAAATAAACTTACGAATTTTCGATTTATAATTGTTGATGAAGTAAAATAAAAACCATAAATTTATATGTAGATTTTATTTTTGTAAACTCAACAATATTCGTAGAAAATAAAAAAATACTATACATGTTCATGGTCACAGAAAATCAGTGTACAATAGTCACTACTCGTAATTTAATAAAACAAATAAATGCTTATTTAAATTCCTGCCAAAGATCGGAACAAAGAAATTTTAATTAGGAATCATTGACATCATAATCCATCCAGACTTATACTCTTAAAAATACCTCATAAATCAAACAAAAAAAAATTATAAAAAAATGTTCACAGTATAAAATTTATTTATTTACACATGGCTACGTTTAGCCATTACGATAGGGATGATGCCATTTTTTTTCTCCTATGGTATTGATGGACCGCTTAGTAATAGAAACATTGGTAAAATAATGACTTCGTTAATATGAAAAGTCACAGAGTTTTGTCGAATTCTAAAAATACATTAATGGACTTTCCCAAAAACACTTCATACAAATAGCTACTTAATTATGACGCCTTAGTAGCTAGTTAGCATAATTTATGAATTTTGTGTTACAACTATGTTAAATGTTGCGTTTATTAAAATGGTTCTATAGCATAAGTTGCTAAAAGTTATATTGTGTTATCCTTTGGTTTTTTTTTGTCAATTAATGTACTTTATAAATGGACTCGCCCACCTTACTTTGAAGACTAATAAAATTCTTAAAATATATTTTTTCGAGCTGAGCGTTTGTACATCGTTATTTTTAAGCCGGATTTGTAATAATATGAAATAGTTCTTACGATTACAGGACCTAGTTATCATGCCTATTGTAAGTAGTTAGTAATTTTTACGACATTTAAATTTAAAAGATGTTTAAAGTGTGTCATAGATTAGAGGTGCTGTTTTTCTGCTCCAACTATTTTCACTATAATTCACCAAGACTGTAATCCTACCCATCTAAACGGAAATTGCGTTCATGTATGAGTTTTGAAAGGATTGAAAAGGTACTATCCAACATTGTATTTATCTTAAAATAGTTAATCATTTATCAGGAAACCTTGACAGTTTATCTTGACACAGTAACTTTAAACGAATACATTCTTACGGCACGAATAAGGTCAACACAATCACATGTTTACGTATAAAAATAATATATACACAGTAATGCTAGAAGGCTCTAGAAAATTCATTTCACTTTGTAAGCAAATCACTAGCATAGTTATTGGCTCAGAAATTTTCGAAGTTTTTAACCTTTAGAAAAAGATATGAGCTAATTTGTAATCAATATGCAAGACACATATCGATACGCCTGAGTTGCCATACAACATTATAAACAGTTCAAGGCTTATCATCATCAGAATCGTCCTCATCATTTTGTTTTTGGTCCTCCGCCATAACTTCCCAATACGACGGAGGAGGGTCGTCCAAGGCCCCAGAGTGTGGCTCGGTCCAATCACCGACCTGTATCGGAATAAGCAAAACAGCATTCCAATGTGGGAATGGTATTTCCGCTGTTATTTTCACGAAATAATCCCGTGACACCAAATTTGAATATTCCAAGGAACCAATATCTGAACATAGATTGATCGATATATCCATTTTCGAGGTCGCACCACTAGCGATGGAACCACATTTTGTATCCGTGTTATCGATATCCTTTGACACTTTGACTTTCCTGTGGCCTTTAGTGGTGAATGTGTACACCTCAATCAATTTCGTCTCAACACCTTTCAAATTCAAATTTGTTTGGTTGAAGATCTCGTATGTTAACTGCACTTTGCCGCCCGGGGATATGACGCAACTATCGATGTTAGCCGTTATATTAACGACGTTGGGTTGCCTTGAGAACAGCTGGAAGAGTTTCTTCTGTTCACCGTATATCGTCGGCTCAATAGGCAGCCTCGGTTTGATTCCTGACACTACAGTGATTTCTTTCTTTAACTTTTTGGCCAACTTAAACAGACCTGGCCTGTCGAATTTTATGGAAATGTAATAAATTATATCGCATTTAATCCTGTATCTTGCTGTTCTTCTGGTATATTTCAACGACGGTGGTATACTATGAGGCAAAGTAAAGTTGAAAGGCACTTCATACGCGCCAATGGGTACAGCTGATTTATTGTTATTGTGCAATACATTCTCGATATCAACATATTGTTCGGAGTTTCTGTATCTATTGGAACTTGAGGTTTTTCTTCTCTTATTATCGTCTTTAATTACTAACCGACCGGTCCCTTTGAGGGACAGAGTGATTTTGTTAAACACCGTTTCTTCATTTACTGCATATTTTATTATTCCCGATACAGTGCTGCCTGGGACGAACGATCCATCTAATGGTTTGAACAAATTAATCTCACAATATACACCCATTGTACGCTATATTAGCCAAACTATACAATGTTTATTTCCAATAAATTATCCAATTACGAGGTTAATGTCAAAATATCACTGAGCATTGTCGCAAGTCTTATCGGCACGAACTGTGTTATCCTTATACAATGCACTGATAAAATTCATGGTTTTCTAAAAACCCGATGCATAACGACTAATTGACAAACAAAACAGAACTCTAATCACTAGCACTCAAAACTGACGTGAACTCGTTAACAGTTTGCTGCTAACGCAATGAAGTTAGACACGTTTGATTATTACGTCAGCGAACCGCTTTGTTTACAACACTGATATTGCTCAGACATAGAACTGACAGGAAGATTTTTGAAATCGGAACGCATGCGTGCTTCTATTCGTGGCTCCAGCCAGTGACTAATTGTGAATAATGTGATACGTCACTATTACTGTATGCTACTGTTGAGACTGCGTTATCTATTATTATTTCCTGTTCTTTAATGGAACGAGTTTTAATACTGCTCCGATGATATTAGAATGTCAAGTGGGATTAGGTAATTTATATATTGAAATTGGTATAGTGTTGTACAGGATATTTTTATTTAGTTGTTTGTTTGGTTCAAAATTAGCTCATGACTAATCCTCATATCACAATATTGTTGAATGTTTTGCATAAGGTTTAATGACTAATGTACTAATACACAATAACACAAGCTATAAATTGATTCTCAAGATAAGATTATATAAACAACCTAGTTCTAAGCAAAGAGTACTAATACTCTATGGTGCTTAGGATCATGCATTTTTTCTTTTATTAAGTTTTAGTGTATTTTAATTATGTAGCTGTTGTCATCGATGAATACTGTGTACACCTGTTATTGACATTCATACTAGTCTAAGTTGTAAGGAAATTGTGTACTTTAATGTTTTTTGTGTTATGTTGTTGGTGTACCTAATTAAATAAATAAACTAAAATTGCGGTTATGATCTTTCTTATACGGCAAGTGTTGTATTTTCTAAATATCACCAAAAATCCTGGGTCGGGGTTGTCGAATAAATAAATAATTTATTACAACTTGTTCATTGTTTGTATTTGCATAATTTTATTTTGATTTATTGATAACTACCTATATCAACTTAGGAGCTATCAAGTGCATTTGCTTAGCCGAACAAGTCGATTAAACATCACGATAGTTTTTCATAGAATAGGTGACCAGAATGAAATACCTCCGTACTTTGGAAGAGAGAAATAATTATTTAAGGCACGTTAAGCCATCATTCATCAATCCGCATTAAATATTGTTGCACTGCACACAGGGATAATAAACCCTCAGACTTCTGAACCACAAAGGCAGTTAAATATTACAAGCTTTATATACATGTAAGTGTTATAAAGTTAAATAAGAATGCTCACTCGCTTCAGTCGGCAGATTTTATACGCTGTGTCAAGAAACGAAACCGCACCCAACTAACGAGGCTGCGGTTAAGTCAGAACGACAAAGACATTTGCCGACTAAATACAATTCGTGTATAAGCAGTACTTTTGAACACTGCTCCCGATTCCGCGAATTTTAAATGCGTCAATAGGTTCGCAAATGTATCTCAATAATTATTTTTTACTTGTTTTTTTATACTAGGATTTCAATGGGTAATTATCATCATCAGCTCAGGTCATTAAACGTCCCCACCGAGGGGCACGAGCCTACCCGTATAGGGTGATTAGGCCTTAGTCGTCCGCGCGGGCCCAATGCGGATTGGACGACTTCACGCACAACCTTTGAATTTCTTCGCAGGCGTGCATGAAGGTTTCCTCACGATGTTTTCCTTCACCGTAAGAGCGTCGGATAACGTACATATATTTTCGAAAATTTGAAAACACATTGGTACGTGTCGGGATTTGAACCTCAGCCCTTCCGGTAGGAAGGCGACAGTCCACACCATTGAGCCACCGACGCTCTTGTAATAATTAAAAAACGACGCTCTTGTAGTAAATAAAAAACGAAAAATATAGTTATAAACTTTATATCAAATCTACTATCCAGTAACAAACCTATAAAAAAATCTAATTTTGTCCAAGTGATGCATTGAATCAATCGTAAAATGTCTAATGAATCAAACCAGCTATATTATGAAGACGATTTAGTTCTAGAAGTTTCTAGCACCTTCCCGCAGCTCGCCAATGTGCGCAATAACATTTTTAGAATTCAATTGGATATTTTAGTAGAAACTTCAAAGAATGAATAGAATCACTTTAAGTCACATGAAATAAATATCGAGAATAAGGCGAGGTCAATATTTATGAATTTAATAAAATAATTGGGCAACCAATTAGCGTATAAAATCTTCTAGTAAGACACAGGGGACTTACTCGTACCTCTGATACAAAAATACTTATTTATCTATCATTATAGTAATACTGTATTAAGACATTAATGAAAGTTAAATCTCTGAGATCAGTGTTGTTCTAAACGCCTTCTAACATAAAAAAGTATATAAATATTCACTGACTTTCACACAGCGCGATCTAGTCCCAAGTTAAGCGTGATGCCTGTATTATGGGTACTCAACAACGGATAAACATACTTATATATTTTTTTTTAAACACCCAGACCATTACAAACAGACATGTTTATGCACACAAATGTTTGTACTGCCCAGGGATCGAACCCGGAACCTTGGTGTTGCAGTCAACGTCATAACCGCAACACCAAATGTGGCGTCAAAAATGGTTTATTTACTAATGTTTACAACAACACAATTGTATTGTTATAAACATCAACATAATATCATAATTTTAACGCATCCGGCTTCAACAGCGGTGGGGCAAGGCATAGGGGAAATGCCTTAAGGGGTGCACGTCTGGATCCTTTTAGCGGCGTGCGGCCAATCTCCTGCGGCCTGTGCCTCTTGCCGGTCGTACCGGCTATCCGATCCATCGGCACCGGGGGTTGAGGAGGAGAGAGTGGACTTGTACCGGCGCAGCTACTTGTTCACTATAAAACAGTCACGCGCAGATGACTCTGCATGATGACCACGTCGTAGCCGAACACGGCTTGGACGGTATATATATAAGCAGCAATGCAGCATGGAAGCAGCGAATTTCAATTCCGCTTTTGGATGATATGGAGTGGAAAAAGTCTAAAAATTCACACGTTTCAAAATCCCAGTAGCATTACGGAGTAACCACATTTCGCATAAAAGCATTCATTATCTCTATGAATAAATATTTCGTAAGTAATGCGGTCTCTTAAAAATGTTCATTCGAAATGAAATATTCTTAAGAGATAGCTGGTGAAAGCTTTAGTATACGTTTGAATTAAAAACATACATTTTATTTTATTCATTAATCTCTTCTCTTCTCTCTAACCACTGCCAAATAGTCCTAATCATTATCTCACTATGGTCTATATAACTCCAAAGACAGATTATCCACTGACATTCCCGCAGCGCCTTCTAGACCCATATTAAACACTACTTAATTGTAGGTAGGGCACTAAACAACTGATGAATCATACTTATATAATTTTTTTTTGTAAGTACATCCATATTATACATAGAAACACACAGATCATAAAAGACATGTTCATGCACACAAATGTTTGTCATGCTCGGAGATCGAACCCGGAACCCTTGATGTATTAGCCGACGTCTCGACCATTACACCATATGGGTCGTCAAATAATTAATAATCATTGAGCCAAAAAACAAAGAAAAATCATTGAACTTAAGTTTTTATCGTTTTAGTTATTAACAAACTCATTCAATTTAATACAGACGGGCATTGTCTAAGTAATATTTTCCTTGCATCGCATGTTTCTGATTGCACCCACCCAACTCTTGTCACTTAAATTATCACACGATGCTTAAACGTTTGTATGAAATTTTGATTATTTAAACTCGTTACCTCGATTCATAAAGTAGGTTTTACAGATGACAAAATTTTCTACAAACATTCACAAAACGTACGCAAAGAGTTATAATTGTATATTACCCTTTATTAATTTTAATATGAGCAAATGTTAAAAAACTTCGAGGCCGTTTTCTCAAAACTGTGGTTTTTGAAATCACAGACTTGTGCATGACACGGCAGTAATAATTTATACCAAATTAAGGGCCCATTGGCTCTTACGAGACTCGTCCGAAAGGGTCATAATTTTTTCAGTATTGAAGTTAACTAACCAAAATTACGAAATTAAGAGCGTCGGTGGCTCAATGGTTTAGACTGTTGCCTTCCTGGTAGGAGGGCTGCAGTTCATCCCGCCACGTTTTCGAATTTTCGAAAATATATGTACGTTTTCCGACGTTCTTACGGTGAAGGAAAACATCGTGAGGAAACCTCCGCACGCTTGTGAAGAAATTCAAAGTTGAAGTGTTCTAAAAATAACTTTTATTTTATTTTTGAATACAGTATTTCGTCTCATTACAAGCGTTTTGTGGGACGAATAACAGGCGTGGCATACAACTCTTCAAAGGTAAAATATTAAAAAATATATATCCACCTGACCTTCTCAGTACATTATTCAAATCGAGTCAAAATACAAGCGACTAAATCATAATCAAAAGGTATGGACCCAACGGCTTGACCATATCCAACATTAAAGCCCCAATCTCGAAATGTACCCCAATATCAACTCAGAGGTCCTTACAAAGCGTGGTCTGATCCGCACGTAATAAATTAATGCAGACGCAGTGTTGCCACCTTAGCTCTTTTGTAGCTAAACTAGCACTTTTTAGTGTATATGAACTCCTTTATTAACTATTTAGCCCGAAAAGAGCAATCTACCTCTTTTTCATTGCCTTGAAAATATTACCAAATTATGAAGTTTTTACATGCTAACAAGTACTTATTTGCTATTTCATCGGTCATGATGACCTTTTTTTAGACATAAACAAACGGCTTCGTGACACAATTATTTCAGTATTTTTAGAACAGAAAATCTTTTAATGCTCAATCTAGCCATATCTAGTTAAAAAGAACTCCTCAAAAATCCCTATTTCTAAAACTCAAGTGGCAACACTGTGCAGACGTGGATTGGACGCGTCCATTTATCTGCGATAGGTGGATCATTTATATTGCGATGTGAAATTTGCATGAATCAAACATGAGTTGACATAACGTACTGATATGTTCACACGCGTTCTATGTTTTAGAATAATTTTGAATACACATTTCATTTTGAAACTAAACTTGAAATATTGTTACATTTCATAATCATCATTACAGCTTAAAATATGCTGAACAAAATTCCTAATGATTAAATGATTTCCACGCGGACCGATTCCTAGTAGTTGACATCCATCTGCTACCCGCCGCCTTCTAGATCGTCAAGCCCTACGAGGAGCACAAGCCTACCCGTACAGGGTGTATAGGCCTTAGTCGTCCACGCAGGCCCTCGCACAACCTTTGAATTTCTTCTCAGGCGTACGCAGGTTTCCTCACGATATTTTCCATCACCGTAAGAGCGTCGGATAAAGTACATATAATTTCGAAAATTCGAAATCACATTGGTACGTGGCGGGATTTGAACCTGCGGTCTCCAGATTGAAAGGCAGCATTTCTTACCAATAAGCCACCGACTCTCTGAATTGTTGAATATTGTGACATGAAATATTAATAACACAAGTTCGTCGTGTTTTTAGTATATAGGTATGCACGTTTTGAGGGCAAAGAAGCTTAATGACAGCAGATAACAATTCATATTCATAATTTATATATGAGGGAATCCTTATAGAGTACGGGTGGCGATATGAAGTAAAAACTACCCTTCCATAAAATAACTCAAAAGCTGAAAGCAATAATTAATTTCACAATACAGCTCTTTAAATCAGCTTAGTCACTTATTTCCCGCTTTTTTTGCATTTTTCAACCGTTGAAAATTAACAAGACTCACTTCATTTGTTGAATTGTCAACCCCACTGCTCGGGCTTAGAGTTCAATATCCATTGGAAAGTCAAGGTTCTTGTGAAATAGGCCAGGAACTTAAGAACCCTCGGCCAGTCGTGAGAGGTGCTAGCATCGACTAAAGCGCTTGAAGAGTGCTTCATAAATTCTTAGTCATGGATATTTTGACGCCTACAAGACGAGCTAGGTCAATTGGTACGTTGAAATCTCCTTAAACGTAATCGAAATGATTCGGTAAAATTCGAGCTTCGCAACGTTGATATAAGGTTTAGATTCGATAAGCTAAGGGGCTGCTGAGTTGAAGATTTTTAAAATGACAAAAAAAATGGTATCTTGGTATGGAATTATTCAAGAGGTAACTACTTCTTTCTGGCGACGTGTTCTTGGTTGTGATTGGAAAGAACAAAGAAGAGTTATTCCTGGGCTTTGGTAATGCGATTTGTGATCACCGACATTTATTTTATTATTGCTTCAAAAGTAGCGACCATGTTCCTTTTAAAGACATTCGAAGAACATTTTTAGATAACAGTAAACACGAATAAGTACGTCTCCCGAACGTGGTACAAAAATAATACTGCATCATGATATTTGAAGAATTATGTGGTGTAGTGGTTGATGTGTAGGCTACTACGCTTAGGATTTCGGGTTCGATCCTCGTGCAGTACAAACATATGAGTGTGTAATCATGTTTTTAAGGAGCTGACTCAGATTGTGCTGTCGTAGGATAACAGTCCCATTTTCACCGAATCTTCATCTTTCTTGCTAGATAAGAACTAATGGAAAGTATTCCACATAAAAATACAAATTAATTCAATAAAATATGAAAGCCAGAAACAAAATGAAAACAAACCTATAATTAACCTTAATTCAACTGTAGCGAAGAATATAAAGTCTCAAATGTCGCACCGTAATTTCTTTTGGAATCCAATTAAATCAGTTCATAAGAAAAGAATTGTTTTTCCTTTGTTTTAATTTCGCCCAGTTAAAAGGGAACAAGTCATTCTTGTGTTTTTGTAATACAATCACGAAATAGGTTTTTCAAGTTTGAAATACCTATTAACAGTTTTATAAAACGACTTCAAAAAAGGAGGTTACTCAATTCAACCGTATATATGTTTTTTATGTTTGTTCGCGGATATCTTCGCCGTTTATGAACCGATTTGATAATTCTTTTTTTGTTAGAAAGAGGTTACTTCAGAGGTGGTTCCATTTTAAGGAAATCAGGGACTGATGATGGAAACCAGAGATATCAAGGAAAAAATTTACAAGTTTTGTAATAATGGGCCACCGGGAGTAGTGAAGGAATCTTTACTTTTTGTAGTCTGGTTTATTAATGTCCCATAAATTACAATAATCAAAGCTTATATACTAACACTAATCTAACGTATGTGTGGAGAGGTGTGTCACACACTACAGTTTGCTTGCAGATATCTCCGTTTCATATGAATCGATTTTGATTATTTTTTAGTTGGAACGAGGATACTTAAGAGGTAGTCCAATGATATCAGTGTGACATTAGGTACAAGTCAAATTAAATATAAAATGATAGTGAGGCAAATTAATACAACTTTAAATAGCCTCATTAATGTTATCTAAAGTACGCGTACACGTTTAAAAGTAGGCTTTGACTAATTATCAAAACTATTAAGGATTTGTGAAAGCCGTTAATACTTTTAAACGATTTCAAATTACAACATGACCGTCTGGCATTTAAACCTTTCGGGTAACATTAATGGGGATGGAAATTAATTACTTTCCATTTGGCGAGATGGAGGAAAACTAAACTACGTAGTGATAGACAAATGGGGGCGAATGATTAGGGTTTCGCTTTATGAGATGAACATGAGGTCCCTACAATACGGATTTCTCATATATATATATATATATATATATATATATATATATATTAGTGATACTATTATTTTTAAGTAAATGAATGAAAGGTTTTTTTATGTTTCTTTTTGTGATTTACTGTATTTTGTTATTGTATATGTTTTCACTGAATAAATATTTACTTACTTACTTACAATACCGCGTTTGATCAAATCTCTCCTGGAGATATACACAAAATCAATCTTCTTTCACACCATACTTTTATATTTTGAAACTGAAGTTACTTACATCATCAGCTCATTATACGTCCCCACCGAGGTGCACGAGCCTACCCGTAAAGGGTGTGCATGCCTTAGTCGTCCACGCAGACTCAGTGCGGATTGGCCGACTTTACACACAACTTTGTAATTACTTCGTAGGCGTGCGCAGGTTTCCTCACGACGTTTTCCTTCACCGTAAGAGCGTCGGATAAACGAACATATAATTTTCGAAAATTCTTAAACATATTGGTACGTGGTGAGATTTGAACCTGGGCCCTACCGGTCAGAAGGCAACAACCATTGACCTACCGACGCTCTCAATAATAATAAACTGTATACATAATAATAAAAAATACTAAACTATATAAATCCCTCAAATAAAGTAAAAATTTAATTTATGAAAATGATCCAAAAACAGCATAGTTCTTGAATTCAATTTAATTTATTACTTCTTGAGTATCCAATACCACTGACAAGTAATTTTAGCAAAAGGCATGAAAACTCAAATTTCAAATTGAAATGACAAGTGGGACTTGAAATTGAAATATTATGGGTGCTTCAACATCTAATAATAGTCTCTTGATACTGCGTTACAACAAAATCAGCATCCTTACTGGAGAGTTAGACAATTCAATCTACTTTCACTCCGTACTTTTTTATTGTTAGACTAGCTTTTGCCCGCGGCTTCGCTCGCATAAAATTCGGGTTAACACGGTACTTTCATTTATCCCTATACATAGGATTTCCCCTCCCTCCAACTTTAAAGGTTTCGGGGTCAATAACAGTTTTTTTTTAGCAAAAAATATTATAGTGAGCTAACCTTAAAAGATAGACATATGCTGTCGCGGACTTTTTTGTAGATCTTTAAAGGAGAACAATACTCTCATACATGACTTTGTGTAACTTAACCGTTTACGCAGCTTACGCAGCGGAAGCTCCAAGTATGAAAAAATACCCCCGATTTTGAAACATTCTTCATTGCTGCTCCGCTTCTATTACTCGTAGCGTGATGATATATAGCCTACAGCCTTCCTCGATAAATAGCTATCTAACACTGAAAGAATTTTTCAAATCGAACCAGTAGTTCCTGAGATTAGCGCGTTCAAACAAACAAACAAACAAACTTCAGCTTTATATATTAGTATAGATTGCAGCAACAGTACTATGTGCTTCAAAGGTCCACAGACTTAGATATTTTCAGGTCTAATCAGTCAACTTATAAAAAACTACTTTTAGTAAAACTTCATAATTGGTAAATTCTTTAGTTATTTTTTGTTTAAAGTCATCATTATAAACAAAGTAAGTGTATATTCACACCAAACACAATTGCATGTCGTGGCAACCTGTCATTGAATTTGCACTTAGCAGGTTCTATTTTACTTAAGTTGTTGTATGATAGATTAAATTAGTGTAAGATTTGTTGGTTGTCCGAAATAAATAAATAAATTATGAAACTGAAGTTAATTACATCTTCATCGTCAGCTCCATTATACGTCCCCACAGAAGTCCAAGAGCCTTCCGTAAAGGGTGTGGCTTTAGTCGTCCACGCGGGCTCAGTGCGGATTGGCCGACTTCACGCCGACGGTTGAATTACTTCGTAGGTATGCGCGGGTTTCCTCACCATGTTTTCCTTCACCGTAAGAAAAGTTTAGTTAAATATAATGCTTTTCTGTATATCTATACATCAATAATAATATTTTATTACCACGTAAATGTAACATTGTTCCTAGGAGTAAGTACATGCATTTAGTATTTAAATACGGAAACAGGTGACAACGGTTGCCCGTCGTAGGAAAACCTGAGTTACAGGCAACAGGGCCCCACTTATATTTAGGTACACAACTGTAAAACGGTATATACATTGATGTATTGAAATCAGCTAATGTAAGATGAAATTTGTTTTATATAATAAGAACTAAATATTTATGTGAACAACATGCAGCAGTGTGCATTTTCGCGGTCACTTGGACGATAAGGCCAAATTGGCCTTTAAGAAGCTTGGTGTGCTCAATATCGAGGAAATATTTCATGTCGGGCCACCGCTTGCAACTTTATATGGCGCAGGTGCGATCCCACATGAAATATTGCTCCCACCTTTGGGCAGGAGCGCCTCAGTACCAGCTTCTTCCATTTGACCGTATTCAAAGACGAGCTGCTCGAATCATCAACGATCCGGATATTTCCGATCGGCTGGATCCTTTAGGTTTGCGTAGAGATGTGGCATCACTTCGCATCTTCTATATTCTATATTACGTGGAGTGTTGGGAGGAATTGTTAAGACTCATTCCAGCTGCAACATTCCACCACCGTACTTCGAGGCAAAACTCATAATTCCATCTTCACCACCTAGATGAATGGAAGTTATTGACAGTGCGTTTTTGTCGTAATTTCTTGCCTCGGACGACAAAACTGTAGAATCAGCTACCATCTGACTTATTCCCTGAGCGATACGACCTGGCGTCCTTCAAGAAGAGAGCGTATTCCCACTTAAAAGGCCGGCAACGCATTTCTTTGCCTTCTGGTATTGCAAGTGTATATGGGCGACGGCGTCATTTACCATCAGATGAGCCGCCTGCTCGTTTGCCCGCTATAACATATAAAAAAACATATATATATATATTATGTGTGGACATGGCTCAGAAATAGTATTAAGAGCTGTAGTGTGTTCATGTCTGTGTGTCTATAAATATAAATAAAATTGTAGTGTTTCTTTGTAGTATTAACATATCTACTGTTTTTCTTCATGATGTGCCTTTATTAGTTGATTTTTATATTTATATAAGGCGTGCCAACAACTACAACAACACCATACAGAGAAAATTCAAAGTCAAAGTCAAAAACATTTATTTCAAATTAGGCTTACAGTGCGCTTCAGTGGTTTGGCCTGTTGAGAAAGAAGCACTCAAGAAAACTCAACAGTGTGGCCTTTTTTAAAAACATTTTCATTTTCCTTAATGTAACAATATATCATAAACACTGAAACAGCTGAGCAGTTTAAGACCACGGATTTTTATCACACAAATATTCGTCAATAGTGTAGTACCCTTTTTTAGAAAGGTGTTTTTTTATTCTAGCTTTAAACATGTGTAAAGGTAACTCGACAATATTTTGCGGTACCTTATTGAAAAACTTTATACATCTTCCTATAAAAGATTTACCTACTTTATGTAGTCTCAAGTCTGGAACAGCAAGTTTGTTTCTATTCCTAGTATTAACATTGTGTGAGTCACAATTTTTTTCAAAGGTATGATAGTATTTACGGACGTAAATTAAATTTCATAATTGTGAGGTAAAGTAAAAAAAGGTATTAAAATATAAAGTATTAAAGATATCAACTAATAAATCAAATTCATGTAAAAACTGTTTCTTTAATGGCATTTATTCACTTAATAAAGCTCTTGCTGTTTCCGAATAAAATAAAAGTATAAATTACATAACAGAAACTGTTCCAATAAAAACTTCATATTCGACCACTCAATATTCGAGCCCTTCTGTTTCGATTTGGAGCACCATTTTGCTAACAATGAGAAACGGATTGCCTCCTCTTATATAATTTTTTATATGTAAAACGACATATTGTTTTGATGCAAATTGATCAAACTTCTTCGTGCTTATTTCGTACTGGCCTAATAGAATTCATAAAACACTATGAAAAAAAAGTAAAAAGTAGCAGATCAATATCAGAACCAAAAGAACGCTATTATTGTAAAATATCAGTCCAGTTCAAGTTCGTTTGTATCATTATTTACTGTATTTTTAATAAAAATTACAAAATACAAATAACCAAACAGTTAAGTTTTTATTTATTCATTCCTGCAAGAAATAACAGTCCAGTTTAGTACCAGTCCAAACTCCAATTAAAATATAATTGAAATAACATAACAAATTAATTCCAGGCTACTAAATAGTGTCCCTTCTAGAAGCATAACGAAGTTTACTAGTGTGCGCAAGAACTTGCCGATAAGAATGTAAATAAGATGTCATCACCAATAATTACTATTGGTGCGAATATGATTCCGTTACGTACCAATGTACTTAAGAATTTTCGAAATTATATGTACGTTATCAGACGCTATTACTGTGAGGGAAAACACTGTGAGGAAACCTCCGCCGCCTTCGAGGTTTTGCGTGAAGTCGTCGTGAAGAAGTGAAAGAAGACTATGATGATGACATTTAGTCATCATCATGAGGATGAGCGCCGGTGGCTCAATGGTGTGGATTGTTGCCCTCTTACCGGGAGGGCTGTGGTTCAAATCCCGCCACGTACCAATGTGTTTTCAAATTTTCGAAATTATATGTACGTTATCCGACGCTTTTGCTGTGATGGAAAGCGTCGTGAGAAACCTGTGCACGCATGCGAAGAGATTCAAAGGTTGTGCGTGAAGTCGTCCAACCCGCACTGGGCCCGCGTGGACGACTAAGGCTTAATCACCCTATAGGGGTAGGCTCGTGCCCCTCGGTGGGGACGTTTAATGAGCTGATGATAATGATGATGAGGAAGAGAATGGTGGAGGATATTTATCCAGTGGATGTTCATTCCACAGTTTTGTAAATGACGATAGCACCGTTGAAGACTTCCAATCATCCAAATGGTGAGAATAAAATTTCGGCTTAGTTTCACCAACATACTTTCATATATATATCTTTTTGTTAATACATACATATTACACAAACAGACCATTACAAACAGATATGCTCATGCACACAATGTTTGTACTGCCTGGGGATCGAACCCGGAACCCTTGGTGTAAGAGCCGGCGTCTCAACCATTGCACCAGATGGGTCGTCGAAATACATATGATTAGATTATTCCCGGCCACGCAATTTGCCTAAATACCCCTAAAACCTCCATAAAATTAAATAAAGGACTGTAAAACTGACATTTGTCCACGGCACAAATACTCCAAATAAAATAAGTGGGGAAGTTGGGACATTCAGAACACTCAATTAAAAGTTTCAACAAAAGATTAATCACGTATTTCCATAGAGAACGAAATGGGCTGAATTCGCCGTTTATGTTTACAGCGGGTTCCGGCCAAAATTAACTTGCATAAAACAATAATAAATTAAATGTGAGAAAGTAGATTTTGCACAAAATTATAACCAAAGACTAGTCTATTTGTCGTGTCAAATTTAATATTCTGTATTAATTCAGGCAAAACGAATTGTGTCATAGCTTTTCTTGAAACTGTCACGAAATGCCTTCAGTATGCGTGCTTGATTCCACAGTCATCATCGTTATCAGCTCATTGAACGTCCCCACCGAGGGGCACGAGCCTACCCGTAAGGGTAACCTTAGTCGTCCACGCGGGCCCAGTGCGGATTGGCTGACTTCACGCAAAACCTCGAAGTCGGCGGAGGTTTCCTCACAGTGTTTTCCCTCACCGTAATAGCGTCTAATAATGTACATATAATTCGAAAATTCTTAAGTACATTGGTACGTAACGGAATTTCATCCTGCGCTGTACCACTTAGAAGGCAAAAGTCCAAAGCATTGAGGCACCGATTCCATTAAAAAAATATATTTCATACATGGTTGAATAAGTATGTATGTAAAAGATATGGATTGTTACTTTAAAACATCAAACTTGTGTATAAGTCACAATGAATTGCATTTTAATGATTTTTTATTAAAAAATGGTTGAGATGAAAAAACATACGAGCACTTTATAGAATTGGAAACTCCTTAAATAATACGTTTAATATAATCCTGTATGGAATATGTTGGTTCTGCAAGCTTGTTATCGTTTATAAGATTCCACAAAAAATGCTGATTTCTTTTACAGATATTTAATACTCGAAATACACTCAAAGGGACTCAAATTGGTTTTCTTTTTTGTTCGAGCAATATAATCACAAAGTCTTTATAAGGCACAGGTCCCTTATCGTTTATCCCTATGTCGTATGTATTTTCAAATTTTCGAAAATTATATGTACGTTTATCCAACGTTCTTACGGTGAAGGAAAACATCGTGAGGAAACCAGCGCACGCCTACGAAGAAATTCAACGGTTGTGTGAAGTCGGCCAATCCGCACTGAGCCCGCGTGGACGACTAAGGCCTCACCCTTTACGGGAGGTTCTTGGCCTTCTGCGGGGACGTATAATAAGCTGACGATGAAGATGTAATTAACTTCAGTTTCATAATTTATTTATTTATTATGGACAACCAACAAATCTTACACTAATTTAATCTATAATACAATAACTTAAGTAAAATAGAACCTGCTAAATGCAGATTCATTTTACTTAAGTTATGTTATTTTTTTTGATTACAGGTTACTTCATTTATAATGATAATAATAATAATAATTCTTTATTTTATAGATTAATGATGACTTTAAACAAAAAATAACTAAAGAATTTACCAATCATGAAGTTTTAATAAAAGTAGTTTTTTATAAGTTGACTGATTAGACCTGAAACTATCTAAGTCTGTGGACCTTTGAAGCACATAGTACTGTTGCTGCAATCTAATAATAAAAAAGTACGGGGTGAAAGTAGATTGAATTGTCTAACTCTCCAGTAAGGATGCTGATTTTGTTGTAACGCAGTATCAAGAGACTATTATTGAATGTTGAAGCACCCATAATATTTCAATTTCAAGTCCCACTTGTCTTTTCAATTTGAAATTTGAGTTTTCATGCCTTTTTGCTAAAATTACTTGTCAGTGGTATTGGATACTCAAGAAGTAATAAATTAAATTGAATTCAAGAACTGTGCTGTTTTGGATCATTTTCATAAATTTAAATTTTTACTTTACTTGAGGGATTTATATAGTTTAGTATTTTTTATTATTATATATACAGTTTATTATTATTGAGAGCGTCGGTAGGTCAATGGTTGTTGCCTTCTGACCGGTAGGGCCCAGGTTCAAATCTCACCACGTACCAATATGTTTAAGAATTTTCGAAAATTATATATACGTTTATCCGACGCTCTTACGGTGAAGGAAAACGTCGTGAGGAAACCTGCGCACGCCTACGAAGTAATTACAAAGGTTGTGTGTAAAGTCGGCCAATCCGCACTGAGTCTGCGTGGACGACTAAGGCATGCACACCCTTTACGGGTAGGCTCGTGCACCTCGGTGGGGACGTATAATGAGCTGATGATGTAACTTCAGTTTCAAAATATAAAAGTATGGTGTGAAAGAAGATTGATTTTGTGTATATCTCCAGTAGAGATTTGATCAAACGCGGTATTGGAATATCAAGAGACCATTATTAGATTTTCAAGGACCTATAATATTTTAGTTTCAAGAAGCACTTGTCTTTTCAATTTGAGGTTTTGGACTTTCATGCCCTTGAAGTGAAATTACTTGTCACTTACAAGTAATTGGATACTCAAGGAAGTATAATAAACCAATTTGTATTCAATAACTATGCTATTTTTTGAACATTTTCATGAATTTTAATTTTCGCTTTAGTAATTTTAATGTTTATTATTTTATTTATTTATGTATTTTTGACACTCATAAGTGCGTATTGATGACCCAATTGGTGTAATGGTTGAGACGTCTGCTTTTACACCAAGCGTTCCGGGTTCGATCCCCGGGCATTACAAACAATTGTGTGCATGAACATGTCTGTTTGTATTGGTCTGGGTGTTTTCTATGTAAACTATGTATGTATTGACAAAAAATATATAAGTATGTTTACCCGTTGTTTAATACCTATATTACAGGGTAATTGCTTAGTTTGGGACTAGATGGCGCTATATGTCCGCAGATATTTATTTATTTTTACATAGTAAATAGATTTTGAGTTTCATGACTTTATTCATTTACTTCAAACTTCCATTTAACGTTTGTACACATTCATTCCGCTTACAGTGCAGTGAATTGTGTAAATTGAAATGGGAATTTAACCAAATCACGTTTGTTTTGGAACAAGGTAGAACTGTTCAATGTGTATTACTGGCAAACTGGTTAATGATGCATTAAGTTACGTTCCTCGTCACTCATATCGGTAAATATACGTCTGATTAGGAAATCATCATTCTCCTGCCCTTATCCCATTACTTGGGGTCGGCACAGTATGTCTTTTTCTTCCACTCCTCTCTATCAGCTGTGTCATCCACACAAACCCCCCTTCACACTCATATCCATCTTTACGCAATCCATCCATCTTTTCGTTGGCCTTCCTCTGTTTACGCATCCATCCACATGCAGATTTAACACTCGCTTTGTTACGTGCCATTCATCCCTCCTCATGACATGTCCATACCAAGCTAACCGATTTCCTCTCAACTTTTCAGTCACTGGTGCCACTTTCAAGCTTCCTCTTACATACTCATTCGTATTCTATCCATTCTCGTGACGTCTGATTAGGAAATATATGCTTAAATATATACAGTGTGAATTTTAAATCATTGGCATCTATTCGACCTATTATTAACATGTACATGAAATTTAACAATAGTTAAAACAAAATAATTTATATTAAGATACACTAACATTAAATAACACTAACATTGAGATTAAAATTAAATTGATAAAACTAGTAGTACAGTATTAAATACATAGTAAGATTATAGAATATAGTATGAAATATATAAGTGTGTTAAATGCCCTCCTCTCTCCTAAGTTGCTGTGCCCGACAGGGTCCATAATGTACCTATATAACAAATTGTCACCTTCTAAACATTGTGGAAAAGCAATAAACGATTGATTGATTGATTGATATTACCAATACCATATAGAGTAATCATTAAAGATTGAAAAAATAAATGAAAAAAAATTAAAAAAAAATACAAAACCCGCCATGGGCACGACCCTACCCGTATAGGCCTTATTCGTCTACGCAGGCGCATTGCGGATTGGCCGACTTCAAGCAACTTTTAATTCCTTCGTTGACGTGCGCAATTTAATTTATCAAATCCGAAAATTAATTCGCAAGTGGTGGGATTTGAACCTGCACCCTTCAGGTTGCAAGGCAATAGTCCACACCAATGAGCCACGGACGCTAGACCATAGTACCTACTACAGACCGGGATTGCGTTGCAGGGTAAAACTTCAAGTGCCTTCTGCACGCACCAACTATCGTTCCAATGCGTTCCTCAATCGGGCTAGTGAGGCTTTTAACCGGCTCCCGCCCGAAATAGACCTATTCTGCACTAGCACTCCATCACTTAAACGGATACTTACAGAGCGTTATTTTAATTAGTAAATTCACTAAAATACGGAGTTTTGTGGTCAGCACTTATCTTATTTGGTTTTAAACTTACAGCTTTCCTTGTGAATGTAGTCGAATTTAAAGGTGGAGACTTATTATTAGCATTGTATTAAACTTAAGTACTATTTTTGTAAATATTAATGCTGTTAGTCTTCCGAAAATAAATAAATAAACAGGTAATACTAAAACTTCTTGCTTAAACTGGGACTAGTTAGCGCTATGTTAATGTCGGTAGAAACATGAATGTAGAAATGTATGTATATCAAACATTGAAGCAAACGCGCAGGTACTCGCACCGTTTGAAGGGCCGTAGTTTTTTCCATTTGAGTGAGCAATATTCACTTACATCTAAGTGCTGCGGATCTGCCCTTTGTGAAGGTATTCGCAAAGGGCAGATCGCTATATATATATATTATATTATAATATATATATATATATATATATATATATATATATATATATATATATGCTTCACTTGTCACAATTTTTGAAATTTTATTTTCAGATTTTATTGTTTTTTTAGTTACGACTGATGCAGAGATGATAATAATTGATATTTTGATATATAGAAGCATAATAAATAAACTTTTATAAAAACTCACCATTACAGATCGACTTTTTATTGCTCTTGCTAAAAACTTTGTGTTTTGTATAGAATCATATCGTTTGTAATCAAAATAATTATATAAAGAAAATTATAGTCCAAATTTTTATCAAATTAAGTATTACTAAAAATGTAATTATCTACAAAAGTATTATTAAGAACTTAAATAAAATATAAATCTAAATAGATAGTTAGAAAAAAAAACAAAATCAATAATCCGTGAGTTTTTATCTTTTATGTAATTTTCGATACTATAGTAAACTTTTTTACTAAAATAGATTTTACATGAGACTATGTTGATCAACCTAGTTCTCCCATGGACATCCTCGTTTCGGACACTCGTTTATTATTATTGTTGGCAGGCCAGCAATGTATTACGGAAGAGCGTCGGTGGCTCAATGGTGTGGACTGTTGCCCTCCTACCGAGAAGGCTGACGTTCAAATCCCGCCACGAATCAATGTGTTTTCGAATTTTCGAAAAATATATGTACGTTATCCGACACTCTTACGGTGAAGGAAAACATCGTGAGGAAACCTGCGCACGCCTGCGTAGAGATTCAAAGGTTGTGCGTGAAGTCGTCCAACCCACACTGGGCCCGCGTGGACGACTAAGGCCTAATCACCCTATACGGGTAGGCTCGTGCCCCTCGGTGGGGAAGTTTAATGAGCTGATGATGATGAATGTATTACAAACTCAAAGAAATTACAAAGTCTTGGTGACTTTGTTAGTTCAAGTTCGTATTGGCAGATTCAATACAAATATTTGATTCACATATTGTTTGCCCGTTTATCAAAAGTTTAACAAAGTCGAACATGGTCTCATCTAAATTAGACGAAACCTTTAAATAAAAATACGACATTATTTGATGAAACTCCAAACAATAAATATAATATTCAACAATAACATCGTACAACTGATCATCATCATCAGCTCATTAAACGTCCCCACCGAGGGGCACGAGCCTACCCGTATAGGGTGATTAGGCCTTAGTCGTCCACGCGGGCCCAGTGCAGATTGGACGACTTCACACACAACCTTTGAATCTCTTCGCAGGCGTGCATGAAGGTTTCCTCACGATGTTTTCCTTCACCGTAAGAGCGTCGGATAACGTACATATATTTTCGAAAATTCGAAAACACATTGGTACGTGTTGGGATTTGAACCTCAGCCCTCCTGGTAGGAAGGCGACAGTCAACTGATACCAAGTACAAAACGGCTGTTCCTAATGAAGGCAAAATTGCTTTTCACGTAAGAAACGCACCAACCATTACCTTCGAAATGCCTATTCCGATTAAGTCTCTCGGAGAGATCAAGATGGGCAAGATTAAGCTGTGTCGCAAAGACTTAGGGATCAAGATTGATTGCACGATCAGAGGTAAGCGTTGGTATAACGGTGAATATGTTTGACCTGGACGACAGGATTCTTCTTGGTAGTCTTTTCTGGCGCAAAATGGGGGACCAATGTCCAGCAGTGGACTGCTATAAGCTGAATAGATAGTCTTTTCAGACTTTAAATGTAGAATTAATCATTAGCTCTTTAGTAGTCCCCACCGACACACTTTTAATGTAAATTCTTCCGTTTTTTAAACGTCCCCACCGAGGGGCACGAGCCTACCAGTAAAGGGTGCATAAGTCTAAGTCGTCCAAGTGGGCCCAATGCGGATTGACTTCACGCACAACTTTGGAATCGCTTCGCAAGTAGGCGCAGGCTTCCCCACGATGTTTTTTTTACCATAAAAGTGTCGGCTAAAGGTACATATAATTTCGTAAATTCGAAAATATATTATAACGCGGCAAGATTTAAACCTGCACACTCCAGATTGGAAAGCAACACCAGTTATAATTATATTCTTCAAGAACAACTGGATGGCTTCATGCATAATATTTTTTTTTCTCTCTCTCTCTCTTAACCTTTTGCAGTCCACTGCTGGATATAGGTCTCCCCCATTTTGCGCCAGACATCCCGGTCCTCCGCCTTTCTCATCCAGCTTCCACCAGCAACCTTTCGCAAGTCGTCGGTCCATCGGGCCGGAGGGCGTCCTACGCTACGCTTGCCAAGACGCGGTCTCCACTCCAGAACTCGTCATGCATAATATTTTTTTACGTTTACATTATTTAAATGAAATATAAGGCATTAATGAGCCACCGATGCACTCTAAGCAAAAGCTCTTATCTGTTTACTAAAACGTTTGATTTCTATAATATCCAACTGGTCCCAGTAAACGCTACAGGTGAGACACCCCACCTGGCAGGCTCGAAGGATAACTCACTTCATTTTACAGTCGAACGACACTGCTATTGATTTTAGCCAATTTCGAATCTCAAGCTGTTGTCGCACAAAAAATTAGGGGGCTCAGATTTTCATTATCATTTATTAAACCGACAAAATGCACCTTATGGCTACTGTAAGGCGTTAGTAATATCAACTCAGCAGTGGACATCATAATATGCAAATAAGCATGCTTTATTTTTCCTGACAACTTGAAAAATCGTTATTTTATTAAAAATCTTTATTCGCTAATACTCCCCTGAGGAACTAAACGATAGGATTTTTTCACCATGGAGTTTATATTGGCTTTAAACATAACATATACATACTAATATATAAAGCTGAAGAGTTTGTTTGTTTGAACGCGCTAATCTCAGGAACTACTGGTTCGGTTTGAAAAATTCTTTCAGTGTTAGATAGCTTATTTATCGAGGAAGGCTATAGGCTATATATATTATCACGCTATATATATTATCACGCTACGAGCAATATAAGCGGGGCAGCAATGAAGGATGTTTCAAAATCGGGGGTATTTTTTCATACTTGGAGCTTCCGCTGTGTACGCTGAGTAAACGGTTAAAGTTTCACAAAAGACATGTATGAGAGTATTGTTCTCCTTTTAAAGGTCTACAAAATAATCCGCGACAGCATATGTCTATCTTTTAAGGTTAGCTCACTATAACATATTTTGTGCTAAATAAAATTATATATATACATTTTTTTTTCTGAAATGAACTCCAAAACCTTTAAAGTTAGGCGGAGGATTCCTATGAAATATATATATCTTATTTTCCAAATTATTACAATTTAAATGAAGTGGTACCGTGTTATCCCGAATTTAATGCGAGCGACGCCGCGGGCAAAAGCTAGTTTGTATATATTTAAACGCAAAATATTCATACTGAAGAGTAAAAATATTACGCTGTACCTCAAAAAATATATCACAATTTCAAAGGGTGAATAACCATCCAAATCTGTGTACATTTACACGTCAACTTTACTACAATAAACTTAAATAATACAAGAGTAAATTTACATTTATTCTTGTGTTATTTAAGTTTATTATGTTTATTTCCTATTTTGTGCATTGTTATACCCATACTTATAACAATGCATGAAATAGAAAACGCGTAAGTGAGATACCATAAAGAAGGCCATAAATGCACTTTGTATTTTACCAAAACCGTTTTGAATAAAACTTGCATTATCGAACAAACGATAAAAGATTTTTTTATATTAGAAAGTGTATAGGATGACCACGATGCTCATCTGATGGTAAGTGATATGCCTGACCATGATAGAGCGGCATTGACTGAGGCCAACAACTGACAAACAGTTATTATTTTCCCTCACTTCCGCACTGCGTTGCGCCCCTATATTCGCCTCTTATACTCGCTAATTTCTAGCTACATAATAAAATACTTTTAGTTCATGTCAGATAACGTACATATAATTTCGAAAATGCGAATTATTATTTTTTCTCCAACATTTACGATTTATCCAACATAGAAATATAAAATTACTGTAAAGTCAGTTTTATGTTACGAATTTGTTGAATTACTTGACAACGGTTATTTATTTTGGATATTTCTAAAACTAAAAGTCTATAACTACTTTTAACTAATTACGTAGATGAGGCAGAAAGACAGATGATTTAAAATCTATCCCTTCGCATTTATTTATAAATTAAAATCGTCCGTTTGAGGGTTCGATTAGTTCACGTACAGAAAAGTCATGTAAAATATTGGATGACCATTAATTGGGATGCAATATTGGATTATAAGAATCTTTCAATAATTGTATTCCTACACTTTCCGCTTCCGGTGGTACATTTTTAAAAACTGATTGATGAAAGATTCTATCTATTCAACCTATCGCAGTCCACTGCTGAACATAGGTAGACATCCCGGCCCTCCGATTTTCTCATCCAGCCTCCACCAGCGACCTTTCGCAAGTCGTCGGTCCATTGGGCCGGAGGGCGTCCTACGCTACGCTTGCCGAGACGCGAAAAGATTAAAAGACTCTAATACATACAAAAGATTTATTCACAACGTAAAGCAAAAAGTCCTGAGTCTCTAGTCATTTTTATATGAACAGAAATCTCTCAGTAAATATTTGTGGTATTTTGCTGGGCGCTCTAATTATTAATGCCGTAAAATTATTTATAAAGCAAACGAAAAAGATATTTTTAAAACGTTGAGGGGAAAATACGAAGTGAATAAGAGCGCAGATAACAAAATGTGATCGAAAAATGAATTCATAATTTAAACGCGGATTTGAAATTTCGGATATCTTGGAGATATAAATACTTTTTCATAACAACGGAAAATAATTTCTTGTTGGTCTTAATCAATGCCACTCTGTCATCATGTTAAGAGTATCACTTACCATCATGTGAGTGTCCTGAACGTCCTGTTTTATAACATAATAAGGAAATTGGACACAATTGCATTTCAGACGCCTAAAAAAAGCTTTTCTAAGCATTTAGCTAAATACCTTAAAGGATTTAAAATTGTATTTAGTGTGTTCAAGTACACGAATACACGAACCTAATATTCCAAGTTATCTTTTGCAATAAATTTACGCGCAACATGTGAAAATCCAATGTGACAACAAACCAAAATATTGCCTGCAATATTTCTAGGCAAGCTGAGGGAAAATTGCCTATGAAATAACGGTTTATTTGCTCCGTTATATTTTATGAAAACATGTTTAGAAAAATAGCAATATCAAATAATAGAGCAGGCTCCTTCTGGAGGGGTTACCTTTGCTCATTTTCGATGGATGTATAGTGAATATATTTCGAACCTATGAGTATACAACACATAATTTAAATCATACTCATTATTATTGACGACCCATTTGGTGTTGCGGTTGAGACGTCGACTGCAAAACCAAGGGTTCCGGGTTCGATCCCCGGGCAGTACAAACATTTGTGTGCATGAACATGTCTGTTTGTAATGGTCTAGGTGTTTTCTATGTATAATATGTATGTATTTACAAAAAAAAAAGTATTTAAGTATATTTATCCGTTGTTTAGTACCCATAATACAGGCTTAACGCTTAACTTGGGGCTAGATGGCGCTGTGTGAATGTCAGTGAACATTTAGTTATTATTTATTTATTATTATTATTATAATCCAGTTGTATATACTACGTAGTATAAAAAGTCGCTTTTTCTGTCCCTATGTGCTATATTTAATCTTTAAAACTGGGCAACGGATTTTCGTGTGTTTTTTTTTAATAGATAGAGTGATTCAAGAGAAAGGTTTATATGTATAATAACATCCCTTGAAGATTATGGAAACACTGTTATTTTTGAGGTTTCTAATGCGATGTCGTAAATAATTACATTTTTAATTATCATAAATAAACATCAACAGCTTAAAACTATGGTTCAAAACTGCCCTGGTCTCTTACCCATTATATCTTCTACCACTCACTCATCTATCTCACTCACATCAATCACTATCTTACCCACAGATTTCCCAATACAGGAGATGGGGCAAGCCGCGTTTAAAGTGCGACAAATGTAAGCTCAACGAGCATACACTGGCTGCCAGTTTACGCTCTGTGAGACGAGTCAAGACACGAATATTAGAAGAAATTACCGTTTTATTCCAAAATGCCATCCTGTGCAATTGGAACATGCCATCATCGCAATGAATCAATAAATTTACCAAGAAATATAATAACTTTTCACAGGTAAAAACCGAAAAGAAATTGCGACACTGGGACTGCCTATAAACTTGGCAGCTTGTCCAGTCTAATTGTATATTCGGATGTCTGTGATCTTACCCAATTCTACCAAAAATGCCCAATCTTTATGCTATCCAGACTTTCTATCGAATTGTAGAGGCTACATTACCCTTACCAAATAAATACATTAAGCAGCAAAACAACTGTATATTCTGCGATTGCAAATCCCTTAATTGCCTCGTGTAGAAATTATGGGCAACCGATATATTCACGGCCCTCTCGAGATCTCGCCAAGATGAAAGTAGTCGCGATTAGTGTTGTAGTTCACTTAGAATAATATCTTAAGAAACGATTTGGAACGTTCTGATATGTTTCGGATTGTGTTACGGTTAACATTTTATTGTTCAACTAATGATTATTGTATATACGTAATATTGAGTTGTCGAAAGTGCTTCATGGGTACTATAGTTATAAATAAGTTAGTGGTGTTTGTAGTATTCCAGTTATGGGTTCTAATATATGAATAAGTGGTTAAGTGGTGACCGACATAGCCCAGAGGATTAGCAAGTTGAAGTGGCAGTGGGCAGGGCACATAGTGCGTAGAACCGATGGCCGATGGGGCGGAAAGGTTCTCGAGTGGCGTCTACGTAACGGAAAGCAGCGTAGGCCGACCCCTAACCAGATGGACGGATGATCTGGTTAAGGTGGCGGGTAGCAGATGGATGTCAACTGCAAGGGATCGGTCCGCGTGGAAATCATTACGGGAGGCCTTCGTTCAGCAGTGGACATAATTAGGCTGTACTGATGATGATGAAGTGGTTACTTAACCAATTGATCGCCAATAACGCCTTAAGGCACCCGACACAACAGATTTTAGATTGTGTTTGGATTTCCGGTATTCGATTGGTTAAAGTACTCCAGTTACTAGTAACTTAAATTTGGGTTACAGTGTAAAAACTTCACCGTTTTGCGCGCTTTGCACAAAACTACCAAATTGATAACGATTTTTGAAGTGTCAAAATCGTGCGTCTTCAAAGTTAACCTTTCGCAAACTATCACGAAATGAGAATGAAAATCGAATGTATATATTAAAATGTAAGAACATAGTTTGTAACCAAGCTCACAAATGTAATAATAACCTTAAAGTTAAGTTTCGCACTGTTTTGTCGTTGTATGTCAATTGTTTCAAATTCTGTTTTTTGTATGACGTTTGTGCCAAATAAATGAAAAACAAAAAAAATGAAAAAAAAAAAAAAAAAAGACGGTCACTAGAAGGTAAGTGACGCGCCTGACTATGACTGATTGGCATTGATGGAGACCAACAACTGATAGTCAGTTTTTTTTTCCATCAACGCCGCACTGCGCCCGACACCCAAGACAACAGATGTAAGGCATCTTATACCCCGTGATTTCACTACTTAAAGACTGAAAAAAAAATAGTCCCATAATTTAATGGGATTATTCGTGTCCTTTGAGATTTAATATTTAAAAGAATCTCCAAACCAAAAAGAAGACAAATATCGGAGCGCCAATGAGTATATTTCTAACACAAACATTTAGCACGACAAGTCTACAGGGAGTTGAAATTGGTTCCGACGTTTGTCCAACAAATAAGCGGAGAAAACACGAAACTTTTTTGACGACTGGCTAGATCCAATTTATCCTGCTATAGGGGTTAGGCTGAACCCATTGAACTTTAAATGATCTTGTTAATATTTAATTGAAATAACTTGCTAATGAATATTTACTCGTCGTATATTATGATAATATTTTTCTAATCCAACCTACTGCTAGCTACTAAACTACTAAGAGTAGCCCAGCTTTAGTAATACTTATTTTATCGTTTTGATGAGTGTCCAAGTTTTCGGACAAGTTAAACTTACAACAATTAAAAATATACCGGGCTAAATGCCGGAAAAAACGTACAATAATTTATATATAATAAAAATAATGCTCGTGTAACGTCATGTTCATTTTCCTTTGATTGTGTATAACTTTTTTCAATATCTAATAATTAGATAAGTATGAAAGTCAGGACTGCTTAAATTTTTGCTAGTGAAATAGGTAATTGAAATTTCTGAACACTCAAAATTTAATTATTCAGACGAGATTTCTAACACAGACAAGAAAAATCAGAAACATTGTAATTAAGGTTACTGTTATCATAAAAGCAAATCGTCTCCGACGGAGGCGTATAGTTGTTATTAACACTATATAGTCTAACAAGCCTTGCACATTCTAATGATTACAGCCTTTTTACTCTCTAAAGAAGCCTTTCCTCAAAGCGCGACGTATGCTAAGTATTCCGCTGACCCTAATCAGGCATCCCTGACCGTCCAGTTTAGCGGCGGGAGTAGCTGTATTAGTTTTCGCACAAGAAGGCACAACGTATTCCCTTTACAGCCCTTTTGGGCTCGCCTGGAGACAGAGGAATTTTTCGCCTAATCGTGTCAAGGTAATTGAGTTGCTGCACTTGGAAGATTTATAAGCGGTAATGGTGCGGCTTCAACGCTACGCCTGCTGTTGTCGAAGAAACAATGACGCGCAAGACGGAAAAATTCGTTTCGGAGCCCAATTATGGCAATTTGGGATGATATGGTCGTGGTGCGAAAAATTTTACTGGTTTCGTTAATCTTTGTAATATTAATTCAGAAAACGAATTATTTATTTTTGCTCATGATTAAAGATATATCGGATTAATTGACTGTACCGATAACCTGGTTGGTGGCGGGAACAGATTCGTTTTGTTATCTGTAACATTAGTAAAAGATGGAGATATCGCCCCTAAAGACAATCAAGCGAAATTCAGAACAGCCATAGTTGAACATGTTTGAGATTGAAAACACGTACAAATTTAGTCCATAAATCAAATTCAAGATGGCACAAATTTATATATTCTACATGACGTTGTTAAGATTTTTCTTAATTAGCATAAGGTCTCGGAATACTTTCTTTGAAATTACATATTCTGATACTTTTACTGGAAACCGTGGTTTTATTTATTTTAACCCTTTTTCTTAGTTTTTGGGACACTGTTCAGAACAATAACCTTAAACTGTTTTATTAATGGAACTATATTCATTATTGTCTTCTTTTTTAAGTAGGAAGTTAAATGTTTATACCACTTGCTTTGATTCGCGCCCTTTTATGTGTCAAAGATATAATAACCGTATACAGTTGTGCGTCTGTGTTTCTGCCCGTTTGTAAAGTGTATAAACACGCAGTTTGTATGTGTGTGCGAGCAAAAGAAATCAACGTATAAATTTCTTCGGATCTTTTACGCATGACCCTTCAATTCATCCAAGCTTATTCGCCGATCGTTTCTTTTTATTGCATTATAACTTCATTTAAATAATTCAACCCTCGATTGCGATCCCGCAGCTCTCTCAATAGCAGCTATAAACCTGATGGGCCTTTAAAATTCCCGATACGTCGATACCAATACTCTTAATGCTACCAATACAATAAAAGGCCTGTAATTGTGCGCGATTTAGGCATTTGTGTAATACCTATACTCGCAAAGTTTGTTGAACCCTCATGTACAATTGTAGATTTAGGAGTCGGCCTTTGCAAATGCGAATTAGATTACATATTAAACAAACTGGTTTTCTATTTAGATAATATCATCTTAGCTCAGTATGAGGTACAACGATTTAACCTGAACGAACTCTAATAATAAAACTCTAAATCGTTGCTAGTTAAGATAAGATTAGTGTGAAATGTGAGTTTATTTATAAGCCAAAGTGAACTTAAGAATCATATCATCCTTCACAGGGTCGGGTAATATCAACGCCAACTGCCCACTTTGACTTAGTATTCGACTTCAGACACTATAAGACACTAAGCATATAAATGACATCTCTTAACGCAGATCTGAAATAAAAGTAAGTCCAAATTGTATGAACAAACTGATTACACAATGCCTAAATCGCGCACAATTACAGGCCTTTTTATTGTATGGATGCATTTTAAAGAGTATTGGTCGCCGTATCGGGAATTAAAGCCATCAGGTTTATAGCTGCTATTGAGAGAGCTGCGGGATCGCAATCGAGGGTTGAATTATTTAAATGAAGTTATAATGCAATAAAAAGAAACGATCGGCGAATAAGCTTGGATGAATTGAAGGGTCATGCGTAAAAGATCCGAAGAAATTTATACGTTGATTTCTTTTGCTCGCACACACATACAAACTGCGTGTTTATCACTTTACAACGGCAAAAACAGACGCACAACTTATACGGTATTAATTCTTTGACACATAAAGGGCGCGAATCAAAGCAAGTGGTATAAACATTTAACTACTACTTAAAAGAAGACATAATGAATATAGTTCCATTATAAAACAGTTCAAGGTTATGTTTTCTGAACAGGTCCCAAAACAAGAAAAAGGGTTAAAATAAATAAACCACGTTTCCATAAAGTAATCAGAAATGTAATTTCAAAGAAAAGTAGCCGAGACCTTTATGCTAATTAAAAATTCTTAACACGTATGATAGATATACATTTGTGCCATCTAGAATTGATTTATGACTAATGTCGTTAATCTCAAACATGTTCAACTATGGGCTGGTTTCTGAATTTCGCTTTAATTGTGGGGCGATGATTCCATCTCTTTAGCTTAATGTTACGAGATAACAAAAACGAATCTGTTACCCGCCACCAACCAGGTTATCGGTACATTCAATTAATCCGATATATCTTTAAGTCATGAGCAAAAATAAATTAATTCGTTTTCTAATTTAATATTACAAAGATTAACGAACCAGTAAGAATTTTTCGCACCACCGACATTATCATCCCAAATTGCCATAATTGGGCTCCGAAACGAAATTTTTCCGTCTTGCCGCGTCATTGTTTCTTCGACCAACAGCAGGCGTAGCGTTGAAGCCGCACCATTACCCTTATAATATCTTCCAAGTGTCAGCAACTCAATTACCCTTGACACGTATTAGGGCGAAAATTCCTCTTTTGTCTTCCGGCGAGCCTCAAAAGGGCTGTAAGGGATATCGTTGTGCCTTTTGTGCGAAACTAATACAGCTACTCCCGCCGCTAACTGTACGGTCAGGATCCTGGATTAGGGTCAGCGGAAATACTTCAGCTATACGTCGGCGCTTTGCAGGGAAATGGCTTCTTTAGAAGAGCTAAAAAGTACTGTAATCATTTAGAATGTGCAAGGCTTGTAGACTTATATTAGTGTAATACAACTATACGGCCTCCGTCGGGAGACGATTTTGGTTTTTGAAACAATAACCTTAATTACAATGTTTCTGATTTTTCTTGTTCTGTGTTAGAAATCTCGTCTGAATAATTAAATTTTGAGTGTTCAGAAATTTCAATTACCTATTCACTAGCAAAAATTAAGCAGTCCTGACTTTCATACTCATCTAATTATTAGATATTGAAAAAAGTTATACACAATCAAAGAAAAATGAACATGACGTTACACGAGCATTATTTTATATATATATAAATTATTGTACGTTTTTTCGGGCATTTAGCCCGGTATATTTTTAATTGTTGTAAGTTTAACTTGTCGGAAAACTTGGACACTCATCAAAACGATAAAAATAATATCTACTAAGAGCTGGGCTACTCTTAGTAGTTTAGTAGCTTAGCAGTAGGTTGGATTAGAAAAATATTTATCATAATATACGACTATTAAATATTCATTAGCAAAGTTATTCAATTAAATAATTTAACAAGATCATTTTAAAGTCTCATAGTGTTCAGCCTAACCCCTATAGGCTAGGATAAATTGGATCTAGCCAGTCGTCAAAAAAGTTTCGTGTTTTCTCCGCTTATTTGTTGGACAAACTCGGAACAAATTTCAACTCCCTGTAGACTTGTCGTGCTAAATGTTTGTGTTAGAAATATACTCATTGGCGCTCCGATATTTGTCTTCTTTTTGGTTTGGAGATTCTTTTAAATATTAAATCTCAAAGGACACGAATAATCCCATTAAATTATGGGACTATTTTTTTTTCAGTCTTTAAGTAGTGAAATCACGGGGTATAAGATGCCTTACATCTGTTGTCTTGGGTGTCGGGCGCAGTGCGGCGTTGATGGAAAACACTGACTTATCAGTTGTTGGCTCCATCATGCCAATCAGTCCATAGTCAGGGCGGTCACTCTACCTCTCTAGTGAACCGCTTTTTTTTTTTTTTTTTTTTTTTATTTTTTTTTTTCATTTATTTTGGCACAACACGTCATTACAAAACATGAATGTTAAACATGCATACAAAGAACAAAACAGTGCCGAAACTTAACTTTAAGTTATTATTACATTTGTGAGTTTGGTTCAAATATGTTTTTTCTCGATACTATTACATTCGATTTCCATTTCGATTCGTGATAGTTTGCGAAAGGTTAACTTTGAGACGCACGATTTTGCACTTTCAAAAGTCGTTATCAATTTGGTAGTTTTGCAACAAGCGCGCAAAACGGTGAAGTTTTTACATGGTAACCCAAATTAAGTTACTAGTAACTTGGAGTACTTTACCAATCGAATACGAATCCACACATCTAAAATGTGTTGTGTCTGGGGTGCCTAAGGCGTTATTGGCGATCAAGGTTAAGTAGCCACTTCAAGTACATTCATCAGTCAGCCTAATTTACTGCACATGCTTAACGAAGGCCTCCCGAATGAATTTCCGATACAGCGACCGATCTCCTTGCAGTTGACATCCATTGCTATACCGCCCACCTTAACCAGATCATCCGTCCATAGGTTAGGGGTCGGCCTAGATTAGAGCGCTTGCTTTCCGTTACGTGAGACCCACTCGAGACCATTCCGCCCCATCGGCCATCGTTTCTACGCACTATGTGCCTCCACACTGCCACTTCAACTTGCTAATCCTGGCATTCAGGTGGGCATATGTCACTCTCGGTACCACTTACATGTCTGTAAGAAGTTAACTGGATAATTAGAAGACACACTAACTATGGATACTACAACACACTAACTTATTTTAGCTATAGTACCCATGAAGCATTTCGACAACTCATATTAGTATATACAATAATCATTAGTTGAACAATAAAATGTTAACCGTAACACAATCCGAAACATCAATCAGAACGTTCCAAATCGTTTCTTAAGCTATTATCTAAGTGAACTACAACACCTAATCGCGACTACTTTCCCTTGGCGAGATCTCGAGAGGGCCGTGAATATATCGGTTGCCCAATTTCTACATCGAACAGGCAATTAAGGGATTTGCAATCGCAGAATATACAGTTGTTTTGCTGCTTAACTGTATTTATTTGGTAAGGGTAATGTAGCCTCTCAATTCGATAGCAAGTCTGGATAGCATAAAGATTGGCATTTTGGTAGAATTGGTAAGATCACAGACATCCGAATATACAATTAGACTGGACAAGCCGCCAAGTTTTATAGGCAGCCAGTGTCGCAAATTTCTTTGGTTTTACCTGTGGACATTATTATTTTTTGGTAATTTAATTGATTCATTGCGAGATGGCAGTTCCAATTGCACAGGATGGCATTTTGAAATTATAAACGTATTTTCTTCTAATATTCGTGTCTTGACTCGTCTTCCCTGGCGAAAACTGGCAGCCAATGCTCTCGTTGAGCTTACAGTTTGTCCACTTTAAACGCGGCTTGCCCCATCTCCTGTATTTGGGAATCTGTGGTAAGATAGTGATTGATGTGGTGAGTATAGATGAATGAGTGGTAGAAATATAATGGGTAAAGAGACCAGGGCAGGTTTTTTTGGAACCATAGTTTGCTGTTGTTTATGAAGAATGAAGACAACAGATTGAAGTGCGAATTAATATATTAATACCACATTCCGAAAGCTTACGATGAATCGTAATCGCATTAAAGTTATTAGCGGAATGGAATATTAGAGTATCTTACATCAACAATTTATTTAGGTATTTATTTGTATAAGGATTTTATGATAGTTAAAGAATTAGTAAATTAAACTATTATTTGTGGTAAAAAGAATTTGACCACAAAAATGTATTGTGGGTATCCATACCATAGATAGACATATACATCTCGGAGTTTCCCTGTGACTTTTCATTTGTACAAACCTTAGTAAATTTTTTTTTATAAATATGTAGATTCAGCCTGCGTTTGTCATAGTAAGTTCGGCAAATATGAAATTATTTAGGACATTCGCATTAGAAACCTCAAAAATACCAGTGTTTCCCATAATCTTCAAGGGTGTTATTATAGGCATATAAACCTTTCTCTTGAATCACTCTACTATTACAAAAAAAACACACGAAAGATCCGTTTGTCCAGTTTTAAAGATAAATATACACATAGGACCAGAAAAAGCGACTTTTATACTAGTAGTATACTACAACTGGATTATATAATAATAATAATAATATAACTAATTGTTCACTGCATTCACACAGCGCCATCTACCCCAAGTTAAAAGTAAGCCTATCTAAACACGCTAAATATACTTAAATACTTTTTTTGTAAATACTACATATTATACACAGAATAACACCTAGACCATTAACAGACAGTTCATGCACACAAATGTATGTCTGCCCGGGATCGAACCCGGAAAACCCTTGGTTTGCAGTCGCACGTCTCACCGCAATACAAATGGGTCGTCAATAATAAGGAGTATGATTAAATTAATGTGCTTGGTATTACTCATAGGTTCGAAATATATTCCACTATACATCCATCGATAACTGCAGCAAAGGTACCCCTCAGAAGGTGCTGCTCTCTTATTTGAATTTGCTATTTTTCTACAACATGTTTTCATACAATATGACGGACGCAAAAAACCGTTCTTCATAGGCCATTTTCCCTCAGCTTGCATAGAAAATATTGCCAGGCAATATTTTGGTTTGTTGTCACATTGGATTTTCACATTTGCTGCGTAATTTATTGGCAAAAAGTAAACTTGACTATTAGTTGTGTATTCGTGTACTTGAACACACTAATACAATTTTAAATCCTATAAGTATTAGCTAACATGTTAGAAAAGCTTTTTTTAGGCGTCTGAAATGCAATTGTGTCCAATTTCCTTATTATGTTATAAGGACGTTAGGACACTCCCATGAATGGTAATGATACTCTTAACATGATGGACAGAGTGGCATGGATTTAAGCCAACAGAAATTATTTTTCCGTTGTTTATGAAAAGTTTAATTTTCCAAGATTCCGATTTCAAATCCGCGTTTAAATCTGAATTAATTTTCAATCACATTTTTGTTATCTGCGCTCCTTATTTCACGTTCGTATTTTCCCCTCAACGATTTAAAATATCTTTTTCGTTTGCTTTAATAAATATTTTACGCGCATTAATACTAGAGGCGCCCAGCAACAACCACAAATATTTACTGAAGATTTCTGTTCCATATAAAAAATAACTAGACTCCAGGTTATTTTGCTTTACGTTTGTGAATAAATCTTTTGTATGTATTAGAGTCTTTTAATCTTTTCGCGTCTCGGCAAGCGTGCGTATGGGACGCCCTCCGGCAATGGACCGACGACTTGCGAAGTCGCTGGTGGAGGCTGGATGAGAAAATCGGAGGCCGGGATGTCTACCTATGTTCAGCAGTGGACTGCGATAGGTTAATAGATAGAAATCCTTTCATCAATCAGTTTTTAAAAAATGTCCACCGGAAGCGGAAAGTTAGGATACAATTATTGAAAGATTCTTATACATCCAATAATGCATCCAATTATATGGTATCCAATATTTACATGACTTTTCTGGTACGGTGAACTAATCGAAGCCTCAAACGGCGATTTTAATTTATAAATAACCTGCGAAGGGATAGGATTTTAAATCATCTGTCTTTCTGCCTCATCTAGTAATTAGTTAAAGAGTTATAGACTTTTAGTTTTAGAAATTATCCATAAATAAATAACGTTGTCAGTAATTCAACAAATTCGTAATAAAATGACTTTAACAGTAATTTTATATTTCTAGTTGGCTAAATCGTACATGTTGGAGAAAAATATATTCGCAATTTTCGAAATATATGTACGTATCTGACATGAACTAAAAGTATTTTTTATTAATGTAGCTAGAATTGCCGGTATAGAGGCGAATATAGGGGCGCAACGCAGTGCGGAAGTGAGGAAATAATAACTGTTTGCAGTTGTTGCCTCAGTCAATGCGCTCCTATCAGGTCCGGCATATACTTACCATCAAGATGAGCACGTGGTCACCCTATACCTTCTCATAATAAAAATCTTTTATCGTTTGTTCGGAGTAATGCACGTTAATCTACAATTTATTCAAACGGTTTTGGTAAAATACAAAGTGCATTTCTGGCCTTA